>JACEIK010001890.1:94113-191723 GCA_018107945.1 Datura stramonium
ACTACAATTTACATGAGAATGTACAAACATCGTTAGATAAACAAGACGAAACGACGCATTTGAGTATCACTTGGGCATATAAATCTGCCCAAGATCAATAACACCTGAGCAATAGTGCTCTCGGATATTTCCACATCTCGGCCTCTTACCATGACGCTCTCTAGCTTGGGCAGATCTTTACACTTTTGCCCCTTTTCACTTTCTGCTCCATGGTTTCCAAATAATTGGCATAGAACTCCTGGACGATTTTTGAAGTGTATCAACCCAAGTCCCTAGCCATCCAATCGAATCCATACAAGCTAAATATCTACTTCATCTCCTTCACCTTGTTCAGTGAATTGGTGAGTATCTGCGGCTCTTCCTGAATGCTCCGCCTAGGATTGTTCTTGGCGGTGAGAGAAATGCTCTGTTCAGATATTTTCTAGGCTCCTAGTACTCTCCACCGAATGGTGCGGTTCTCCCTAGGCGGAGTCTACTCCTACTCGGCATTGGTGCCTCCTCCTCTTATCTGGACTCACTATCTGCACCGCTGGATTGGGCCTCCTCAAACCCCTCTTCTTCATTAGAGCCACTTCCGGACTTTTGGGCTCTTTCCTCCGCTCCCTCCTTAGACTAGGGAGCACCAGCAGATGTGGTAATCGCCGCCACGACCTGGGCTTTAGCCTTCACGCTAGTGGTTTGGATCCCGTCAGTATCAGATGTATCGACCTGATATTCCTCTACTAAACCACTAGTGGAGTTTCCCTCTAAGGTCTCATCAATCAATATTCTCCAAGTTATTTCCTTGGATACTTTTCATTTCTGCGTCTTTATACCTGTGCGGAAAAAGGGTTAGAATTCCAAACCTGAGAAAAAGAAAGCAAGAAAAAATTCCTCTGTAATTTATCATGGGTCTACAGTATGGGTGGTACCTTGGAGGTGCGATTCATGCTCAGACTCGTAATATCTCAGGTTAATGTTACGCCTCTGAGGTACGACTTGTACCATGAAGGTACGGTCCGTACCACAAGTCGTATAAGGATTCCCCTTGAAAACAAATGTTCTGTATTTTTCCACGCCTCATGGTACGATCTATAAGTCGATTCCATGAGTCGTAGAAAGGATCATACTATCACTTGTGTACTTGACCCTTTTCAGATTCTTGGTACGATTGTCGGTACGACTTGTAGCAGGATACCACAAGTTGTACTAGGATTCATACCTCAGGATTATTACAAATTTGGCTTTGGACAGTCCCGATGAGCCATTCTATGAGTCATAGTATGAAACCACGAGTAATAGTATAAAACCACGAGTCGTAGTATGAATCCACGAGTCATAGGAAGGCTTGTAAAGCCTGTCCCTACCTTATTTTCAATTTAGTTTGTAGGTGATTTTAATTTAGTGTTGGGTACTCAGAATTCCCCAAGTCCAAGCATGCATTTATCATGTTTTATAGATACCCATTCCTCCCATTTTTAATCACAACCCGTAACTCAAGTTTAATAGTTAATTGCATGATTTTTACAAGTTACATCCCCTACCCAGTCACACACCACCTTGTTCACATCCCCATTGTCCTTTTTTATTTTTCAAGCATTGAGAGGACTATCAAGGATTCAGAAGGTTTGCTTCAAGAACAACAGGTCATTATTATCAAATTCAAAGAATACACTTACTCTTTCTTACTTCGACTGAAGATCAAGACTAGGGTTGGAATTTTGATTCACAGTGTTATCTAAGAAAAAATTTGCTCAATTGATCTTGCTTCTGAGTTACAGGTGTGAGGGAGTCGTGAGTTATAGTCGTGAATTGGGTTTTGAGTGGTGGGAAAGGGGTATGGTATGTTTGAAGTTTAAATAGGTTATAGCGAAGATTTGAAAAATCTGGGTCAAGTCGGGTGATTTAAAACTTTTTTGACCCATCATGACCTCGTACCACGAGTCATAGGAAGGCCCTACAACTTGTCCCTTGGACTCATAACAGAGAGGTTTAGAAACATACCTGTGGACCTACGAGTACATCTTATGACTCGTACTATAAAGATAGACTCATAGTTCTTTCTTACTTTGAAGTCCATGCCTTGCATAGTTCATAACCACAATGAGTACTACGACCCGTACAATGACGTTACGAGTCGTAGGACCAACCATACCATAAACTCGTGTACTGTAATACATCTCTACTTCTCACCACGACTAGTACTTCGGCCCATACAATCCTCTTACGAGTCGTACTGAGGACCGTAGCACCTACCTATTCAGCAATTCTTATGACACCTATTTTTGGTTTCCCTGCACTCTAAACACACATAAGTCAATAAACTTAGGTTGCCCCCCAAGAAGTTCTTGATTTAACATTGTGTCATGAAGCAGGTGGATTGGTTACTCAAAATTCACCATACCACCTCATGGGTTTTCTCCCATGAAGCGCCTAATTTAACGACACGACTCAAGTCTCTTGACTACTCAGACTTCGCCAAGGAACTCGAATTCATCCTCTATTGATGAGACAACTCTGTACTCCTTTGGTTTCTTCATTGACCGGTATACATTGAAGGTGATCTCTTCTTTATTGAGTCTGAATTCAACTAGCCAGCCTCCACTCTACTAAAGTTATCCCAATGGAAAGGAATGGTCTCTCCAAAATGATGGGGACCTCACAATCAAGGATCACGAAGTCCGCTGGGAATATGAATCAATCAACTTTAACAAGCACATCAAACAGGATCCCCATAGGCTTTTTCATAGTTCGATCGGCCATCAGCAACCGCATACTAATCGGTGTGGGTGCTCCCAAGCCCAACTTCTTGAACATAGATAATGGCATAAGATTGATACTTGCTCCCAAGTCGCAGAGTGCCCTTGAAAACTCAACATCGCCAATTGTACATGGAATGGTGAAGGCACCTGGATATTCCTTCTTCTGAGTAAGGACCCGTAAGCCTATAGCACTACAGTGATGCACATTATCCACAGGCTCATAGTTCATAGACAATTTCTTTGTAACAAGGTCCTTCATAAACATGGCGTATCCCGACATCTATTCCAATTCTTCAACCAATAGTATGTTTACAGATAACTATTTTAGCATTTACAAGAATTTCCGAAACATACCATTCTCTGCCTTCTTCTTCATTCTTTGAGGGAACAGTTGTGGTGGTCGTGGAATAGCCTTATAAATTTGTGTGGCTCCTTGCTTCTCTCCTTGCTCAACTTCATGCCTCTTTTCAACAACTGGAGCCTCAGTCAACTCGGCATCCTCATTATGCTCATTCTCAGCAATATCTTTCTCATCGTCGATCATGCTTTCTTTCTTCCTTTCAACTACAATCAACATAGGGGGATCAACTGTGGTCTTTCCACTCCTAGTCATCACAGCCACGTAATGACCATCATTCTTTAGATTCTGGACTGTTTTTCTAGGCAGTGTACCCTTTTGTCTAGGGTTCATGGATGCTAACAGTTGCCCTGATGTTGTTCGATCTGCTTGATAGCCGTAGCATGTGACTTAACTCTCTAACACATGCTCAATAGATCACTACGGATGTCTTTCAGTTGATCATCTATGGATCTCACCTTCTTTAGCATCTCAGCCATTATGCTCTCAAACTTTGACTGTCCAGCCTCCCCCTCACGTGCATTTGGAGGTATGTACAATCTTGCTCAATCATTGCGGTAACCGTCATTCGTTCTCAAATCTCTCTCACGCTCACGACCTCAGCTTCTGTCTTTGTACCCATTCCGATTGTAATTGTCTCTGTATTGGTTCCGACCTTGGTTTCCAAAACATTGGCACCAACTTGTCCAGAACCTTAGGCGTTGGCTCGAAAACCCGCCACCTGGTTGTCAAGAAGTTTGCTTCCTCCTTGAAATCTGAGTGGTCAAGCTGTGGCAACTTTCCCTGTGTCCTCACTGCATTAACTTTTCTGGCTCCAGCTCCCATGATATTCTTAGTGAGTAAGTACAATGATGTGCGTATATGATCCAATTCCTGGTCATGTTCTTCTTCCTTCCTTCATTAGTCTACAGTCAAACCAACATCATATGTATCGATCTGGGTGTGTCATTCTCTGTTCGTTTTGGTCACTCTGTCTAAAATAGTGGCAGCTTACTCCCAGGTGTGGCTCATTAGCGCTCCTCCCGCAACTATGTCTGCTACTGCTTTTGTACTGTTATTCAAGGATTTATAGAAAATCTCCAACAAATTGTCATCAGGAATTTTGTGGTTCGAAAACTTGGTCAACTTCTTCTTGAACCTCAATTAGGTTTCATGGAGTGCCTCAGTCTTCAGTTGTCGGAAATTATAGATTTTGTCCTTAAGTTGCAGCATCCTAGAGGGTGGAAAGAATCTCTTTGGAAAAACTTGCTTGACCTCCCTCCAATTGGTAATGGAATCATTGGGAAACTCCGATAATCATAAAGTGGTCTCCCAAGACAAAGAGAAGGGGAAGAGTCTTAGCCTTATAGCATCTTGGCTAACTCTGGGCAAACTTACAGATTCGGTTACTGGATGTCGAAGATGGGGGTGTTATTATAAAAAAACACAATAGAATCTTCCTTGGTAGAGGAAGTTAAGCAATACAATATGATGATGCAGAGTTAGTCTTACTGAGAGACAGTATACCACAACAGAAGAAGAGCCTAATTTATTATGGACCCGATGGAGTTCTTAGATACCAGGGTCGTCTATGTGTACCTAATCTGGGTGAACTACGGGAACAAATTATGAATGAAGCTCATTATTCTCGATATTCAGTACACCCAAACTTTTAACCCTTGCATATTCCCACAAAGTTAATCAAGTGTAGGTTGGCATCATCAGTTGTGTGACCACTAAATATCCCTTTCATGTTCAATAATTGGATCATGGTTCTAGTGATGTCAAATTTTTCCCTAGCAGGCAATGGTGGTGGTACAATAGCTTTGGTTGACCCGACTTCATCAATGTCCGGGTCATCCTCATCGAAGAATTAAGAGGAATATCTTTTACCTCTGTTTCCCTTTCCATGGTGACCAGCGCTGACAACTTCATCTCGAGCATCCTCTGCATCCTGAAGTGCAGCTTACCAAACTAGCTCGGCTTGCCTAGATTCTTCGGCAATACGGGCATCTCTCTGTTCTTGGTTCTCCATTCTTCGTTGTGTTCTTTTGAGTTCGAGATCCAAAGGAATCAGAGGGTTTCCACTCCGACGAGTACTTGGAATTCACCAAGAGACAACATATCAATATCCAAAACAAAAAAGAAAATGTAATTCAGGAAAAAACAACCAAAGGTCAAATACAAGAAATTAATCTAATCTTAGTCGTATTCCCCATCAATGATGCCACATTTTGATAATGCTGAAACTCACACTTCCTTAAAAAGTATGAAGCGCATGTTGTTAATAAAGAACCCAACAAAGAGGTTGGGGTCGAACCCACGGGGAATAGGGTAAGATCCAGACTAATGCTGGTACTTGAACTTATTGGTGAGTTATCTCCAAATTGGGGGGTTTCAAAGAAAAACAATATTAAGAAAAAATTGTAATTATGATTGATATTAAGATTTGTAAATAACTAGGTTAAGTGTTCCCAATAGGTTCATAACTACTTCGGGTATACACACGTGATCAATCCTAATGCTTACTTGTAGATATGATAACCAGGGTTCATCCAAACGACTGGTTCGTCCCTATTGAATGACTATACTCAATCACCGGTTTAGCTCTCATGAGCGATTTAAAACTAACTGTTATCAATATGTTCCAAATTAAACTATCTTGTGACCACAACTCAAGTTAATACAATGATCATAAAGATCAAGGCTTCGTTGTAATTCTCTTTTCCTAATCTTTACTTCTCTAAGTTAAAGCAAGTAAAGAATTCGAGAAAGTCCTAAAGTTGTGCACCGTTAAGAAATGTTTAAAGATGAAGAGAATACAATGCAAGCATTTAGCATTGATTTTGAATCACTTTTGTGTAACCCTATTTCATTACTCCACCATGGTTCCCACAACCCCTAGTTGTGGAGGTTTTAGCCTCTCATGGTTGTAAGATTACAATTAGCCTTCATAGACAAACACATAAAGAAATACTTACAACAATAATTGGAAGAAAACCTGATTTGAATATCAAATAACAATTCAATAACAATTGATGAAATCAAGAGTTTGATCCTAAGAATTGCTCTCCAAAACTTGATAAAAATTCACAAATAATATTCTTCACACGTCTCTACTACTTCCTTCTATGTTCTTCCACTAAAATAAAACATAAAAGCTATTTATACAGACACTGGAAACCTTTTCCTAAGCTAACAGGGAATTTTCCATATCTGGTGCTGACTATATCAAGACTAAACCTATGACCCGTAAAAGGATTGTACGGGTCATACTTGCTTCTCGTACATTCTTTGTTGCTACTGATTTATCTAAGTGTTGGTAGGTTGGTACGACTCGTACCGCAGTTCTGCAATGCATCCGTGGTTTGGCCTTGAAAATTCAGACATCTTCTGAAGTTTTCCATGAGTGTTGTGGTACGCCTCGTACCTTCCTCCTATGACTTGTACTGCTTGTTGTATCTAAAGTTATGTCAAGTCTTGAAGAATTACTTGAAGCTCACCACCGCTATAATACCCTGGAAACTCAAAGACTAGATCCGGAACTTAAATCAGAAAATCTAAAAAATCTGCAAAAAATGTCTAAGGACGACCTACCTGATGAGTCGTTGTGAGACCTAACGACTCGTTAGGTCGGTTGTGGGAAGGAGGAATTAGAAGTGGGAAGTGGGAAGCAGTGAACCTAACGAGTGTCACCACGAGTCATCATCAGTAGCAACGACTTGTTAGGTCCCTCGTGGTGACCTACAGGGAAATTCGGGCAGTGTACTCAATGAGTGTGACCATGAGTCATGGTCAGTCACCACGACTCGTTAGGTCACCCGTTAGGGTCACCTGGCAGTTTTTCCCAGCATTTTTCTAAGGGCTATTTAGTAACTTCCTATTTTCCTAATCTTTAAGCTAGGTCATTTTGGACCTAAATTCAGACTTATTAGAGAGTTTGGACGGTTCCTCCCCTCATTCTCACGTTTACTCTCAGAAAAACTTATCAAAAGTTCTCTCAAGAAACTCTCAAATAGGCTTAGGGCTTTCCTTCATCGCAGCAGTTCAGGTCTTCTTCTTCTTCAGTGAATTTTTAGCCAGGTATGTGGGAATTCAACAAGGGAATTGTCCTTCCCTTATGTCCCCAAAAAATCCTCCCATAATTTCCCTACTAGTTTAACCTTGATTTTTTCAAATATGGATGAATTTCGTGATAATTTTCATTAATTTCACCTGGGTTGATATCCATGTCTAATATTCATATGATATTCATTAGTTCCTAAGTAAATTGTTGTTGTTCTTGCCAAAGTGATTTACAGCCCTAAATTCTCGAGTAAAGATTATTGTGTAATAAATTCCATCTATTGTGTGAAGTATGTTTTTGGCTGAATTTCCTAGAAATTCTTATATACATATGTTGAGCAATTATTCTATTGATGAGAATGATTTTAGCCTTGTTGGATGAGATTCCTTTAAATTCATGAAATTTTGCTATATTATGAAATTCTCGTGTTGTTGGAATGAGTTGAGTTCTTTATTAGCTGCTTAGTAGTTCAATCCAGTTAGAATGTAGCGTCTCTTCAGAATATTTCAGAAAATTGTCAGCTGATCAGTTTGACTTCAGTCTTTTTGGAGGTGTCAGTGGTGCCTCCCAATTATCAGAATCAGACTCAGAATCCAGTATATTGGTCCATTAGGCGGTCATGACATTATTGATATATAGCTCTCACCAACCCCAAGACCCTAGTTTAGTTTATAGATTGTTCTTAGACGGTTACGACGCTTCCAGATAAGCAGCTCTGACCAGTCTAGAACCTAGTTTCAAAATCTGGTCCGATAAGACTCTCAGGGTACTTTCAATTATATGTCCCTAACTAGTCTCGGACTCTAGTTTCGAGCTATCAGCTTAGTAGTTCAGTATATCTTTCCAGTGGGAGTAGAACGTAGCACCGAGCGGGCTGGGGTTCCAACGCACCTAGCTTCTCAGAACTACATTGCCAGCATAGGTTACAGTATTACTTGGCCTGATTGGCCCCAAACTTTTGTGATCACTCAGTTCATGCCTTTATACCCTGGCAAGGTATATTGGGTCCTACCGATAGGGTGTATACATCGGACTCCACATCTAACTCACGTGGTTATATGTCGGTTTAGACTCTCTCACTAGTAAGTCCAGTCCAGTTTCAGAATAAGCAGCTCAGTTCAGTTCCAGTTCTATCATCTTAGCTCAGCTTAGTTCAGTATCTCATACTCAGTACTTTCAGACTTAGGACATGCCTTGACCATCGGACAGGGTTATTTTGACCACCTCATTTTACTTCAGTAGTTTAGTTCAGTTTACTTATTGTTCATTGCATGTCATATCAGTCCAGGCATTATATTCAATTACGTTTTCTCCCACTTACTAAGTACATTCAAAGTACTGGCGCATACTTCTATGATATATCATTTCATGATACAGCTGCAGGTTCCCAGACTCAGCAACGTTAGCCTCCACAATTCAGATCCTCCTCAGCCGCAGTTGAATTGTGAGTCCTCATCATTTTAGGGCCTTATTTTATTGTCTTATATTTAGATTATAGTTTTTATTTAGACTTAGATTTAGTTGGGGGTTTGTCCCAGTAACTCATCAGTTAGAAGGCTTTCAGACTGCAGATGTTCATATTTCATGTTTTATGTTTTATCTTAAATTTCATAGAAATGCTTTTATGTTATTATTTCAAAATTACGTTGTGCATGCTTTACTTAGAATGCCGGTGTATGATAGACCAGGGGTTGACTTAGGGTCACTTATGACTTCAAGTACCATATTGCATCCAGGGTGTAGTCTCGAAGCGTGACAGCATCTCATGGTACGAGTCGTATGTGAGCTACGATCCATGAGTCCACCCGTACCAAGAGTGTGTCTTTGTGCAAATTTCTCTGAATAATTCCATGACTCCCATTACGGCTCGTACCATCTTGGTATGGCTCATACTGAGAGTCATAAACATTTTCTTCCTCTTATTCCATCCTTCTAACTTTCAACACGATTCTCAGTATGGCTCGTACAATTAAGGTACGACTTGTACTGAGATTTGTACTTAGCTGATTCTCTGCATTTTTATGCCTCTTTTGCACAATTTTTCTCCAACACCTATTTTCCCTGAAATCAAAGTAAAAGTACCTCATATCTATATAAACATACCTAAGTTCATGCTATTTTCTTAATTTAAAGTGTCGAAAGTGTTGTAAATTCACAGCACATCATAAGTCTAAGTCGATCTTGTTATTAGTCCCTTGTAATGGATATTCATGTTAATATTGCTACTTCTTGGGTTGGTCTTGACTATGGGAATAGTTATATTAATAAGAATAGAGTTAAGCTTATAATATGATGATATGAGATATTAATAATTTATGATAGCTAAATAAATAGATAACCGATGCCATTAAGATATTATTAAGCCAAAAAAAGAAACTTGGTTAATTGAAATGGACTTAGTTAATGGTAATTGAAATACGCAAGTGATCACAGTCTTAAAGGGTGTATTGAAAAGGAGAAGTGCTAGTGATACCAACTATTGCCTAGGTAGGGTATCGCTGCAACAGATAAATTTTTATTGCCGCGAGATCACTGTAGCGGTTAAGTGACCACTGCAGCGAGGTACGAAAATAGTATAGAGCTTGTGCTTCAATGCCTAGGGTCCTGGGGGAAAGTGGTAGGAATGCAGTAGGAATGGTGCGAATTGATGTTGTAATTGATAAATAGATAGAATATAAATGTATAATTGAATTGATGAATTGATTGATGGGCTGGATGAGATATAATTGTCTTTGTTGTTAACATTTGTTAATCTATTTTATGTTGATATATATATACACACATATATTATTGTATGAACTAATCTTAGTCGGCCGATGATGCCTTCCAGTACGTGTGGTATATTGATACTTGTTCGTGTTTGGTTCGCAACTACACGCAAGTGCATGTGGTCGAACAAGTAGTAAAATGGCTAAAGTAACCCAAGTATCGATCCCACAGGGACTGAACCAAGGTAATAATCGAATTAAGTGCTAATGAACTCTAACTCTACAAATGCAGACAACAATTTACAAAAGATTTTGAGGGTTGGTTTCCTAATTTATACTAATCTAAAACAAAATTATAAAGTGAGTCTAAACTATAGTAATGAACAAGCTGAGGCTAAAACGAACATGCAGGGAAGTAATTTATCGATACAATTCGGTTAATCTTTCCTTCGGTTGCTAGTCAAGAATTATTGCCTATGGATTAAAACTTTAGTATTCAACCCAACTTAAGAATCATGAACCTTCAACCTACATTTACGCTTGATAAAAGAAATTCATGTTCTAGTCATACAAAACTGATTCCTTAATTGACTAATACGACTTCGGATATATTTCTATTACAGAAGGTAAATCAATTCTCAATTGTCCCAAACTAATAGAAGATCATAATTATCAATTCACAACTTTCAAATTTCTTTCTCCTTTCGGAACTAAAACCTGATTTTTAGGTGTACATTAACATTGGCCAAGCATTATGGTAAGAGCAAGAATTGAGAACAACCATGGAAGAAAGATGAAAAACCAAGATGATTTGATAATTACATTTTCCACTACAAATGTTCTTAACCTCAGCAGAAGTGAATTTAGCCACTCATTTGTGGATTAATATCAAATGAGTATAAATCCTTCTAAACAATTGAAATAAAGGAGAAGAAGAGATGAGAAGAACCCTAAGATTTTGTCCCCTCAGCGCTTTTGTATCCCACGTCCATGCTCAACTAAGTGGGTAATAAAAAATGACCTAAGTGTGCTATTTATACTAGTAGAATTTACCGGAATAACAAGCAACGTGTCACGGGAGTGCGTAGTGGAGCACTTCCTCCGTGACACGCGGAGCTAACGCGAGACCCTCTCTACGGAATCGAGTCCCTCGACGTAAATCCTGTTTTCGACTTTATGTCGCGTGGCATTGCCTTCGTGTCGTGAGGCAACGCGTAGATTCACTGGAAATTGCCAACATAACACATCCGGCGAGAATGCCTCCACGATGGCAGCGTGACCACGGCTCCATCGCGAGCCCCTTTATTTGCTTACTTTTCCTTGACCTTTTCCACTTTGCTCGCTTTGGGTCCTTTTTCAATTTTCACTAACATGCATCGTAGCTTCCTAAAATTACATTTTCCTGCAAAAACATCACTAATCATATTTGGTTGAAACAAATTCACATTTAACTGGATTACATGAGAATGCACAAATAACGATAGATAAACAAGACAAAAGCGAAGCATTTGAATATCACTTGGGCATATAATTCTTCCAAGATCCCTTACCCCACACTTAAAACCTTGTTAGTCCTCAAACAATACTCTCATCTCATGCAATTGAACCCACGCATAGCTACTTTGGCTCGACAATTCGAGTTTCACGGTTCACCGATTATTTAATATAACAATCATCAAGAAAACATGCATAGTCTCATCAAGACAATGACATTCCCCACATTAAGACCTCCTAGACTCAAGAATCGACTCTCAAAATTTTAGCAAACTCCTGCAAATAACCTGATCAAGACATCCGACACGAATTTCAACCTTTCGTCAAGCATGTGCCCTCACAGCACAGAATTTCCCCTTTTCAATCATATGATCTCAAAACATTATGGGGCACATGAACACGATTTTGGCTCTCTCCCAAAAAAATTCACATGCATCATGTCATGAACCGTAGGCTTGCCTCTAGTGTATTCTCCACTAATACTCCGAGGAGCGTGATGTAAGATCACATAGGACTTAACAGGTTGTAATGTAAGCACAAAAACTGGTAAATAATGGGCTAATAATAGCAACTAGCTTCCTTAAAGCGCTTTTCAATACATCCCACCAACATATGTGGGCATTGTTTCTTCCTTCATCCCTCCCATTCTTTTGAGTCTTTCTTTATTTTTCATTCTCATTTCTTTAAGCACATGACTCAATAACAAATATTAGTTATACATCTTCATTTTATTTAAATTTGGCAAGTGTCCCTTTGACCTTTTCTTTACTTTTCCTGCTTAGCTTTTTCTTTCTTTTCACAGATTCTCACTCCCCTTGACCTTTGTGGGAAAATTATTTTTTGAGCGCTTAAGAGTTTTGTATCAAATTCACAGTTAATGAAAAGGGGTTAAACAGTTTATGCCTTTTCTCGACCGAAAGAAAAAAATAGGCAAAGGCTCAATAGGGCTAACTAGGATGCACATTCCAAGGAAGGTATGATGCGAAAAACTTTGGTTAATCAAAGAAATGCCTACATCCTCTCGTACAATACACATCCTTCATTTCGTTTCGTACACACACCAGGCAGTTCTAGACACTTCACGGTAGCATGAAGAATAATCAGAAACCTCACCACACTTATTGCACATTGCTCAACTCAAGACATATTCACGAGACTCTTCAATCGGCTAATTACAAGAATTTGAAACATTAGCCTCAGTCACACTGAATCGAACTCTGGCCTAGGTATCTCAACATGTAGCACACAGTTGCATGCTTTCATACAATCACACTTTGCATTCCTAGTATCATGTACAATACACAATAAGTATTCCGAAGACAAAGTGATACGTTTGGGATACAAACAAACAAAAGAAAAATAAAGAAAGAAAAAAGCTACTCCTATCGACTACATTTAACTTAAGACGGTCGTCATCCATCCATCATAGGGAACGGTCGCTATTTACGACTTCGGTTCAATGGGACTATTCTCAGTAAAACAGAAAGTAAACCGAAGGCAATCATAAAATAATTCAATGAAAATTTTTAGAAATATCCAGTAATTTGATAAACAAAAATATTTACACAACCTGCTAACAACAACTCAACAGCTTTACAACAACCATTCATTTACAACACCAGTTACAATAAAACACCGCACAAAATCACAGGAGTCATAATAATTTTTTCACAGGCACAGCAACAAGACATGAACATAAACAGCAATAAAACAACCTTTTCTTCTCCCACACATAAATCGAACATTGCAGCCGGTGTTCTAATTCCACCCTGCTTCACGTGGTGGTAGAAACTCCCTGATCAATCAGTATTAAATTTCTTCATCAGGTGCTGCTTCCTCCATATGAATACGCCCTCGCCGTCTTCATCCGACTCAATATACAGTCATATGGCGTCTCCTCATCGGTGGGTTATCGTCATCTACAGGCTCACAAAGGCTGGCCCCACTCGGCATAGAGCCCAAGCATTTTCGCCTAAGGTGTAGGCCAAGTCGAGTGACACGGCTCATCTTCTTTGGCCTCGCCTATACGCAACTACAATATCTGCATCCCGAACATGGAACACTATACGTCATCCGAGCATGTCGCTCAGCTAGTGAGAAACTGGCCGTAGTAGTGTCAGGTGCCTTGGTTTTGGTGACATCAAAGGCACGCCTATCCATCTGGGGATGTAGTTTAGGGCCTCTTCCTCGATGTGGGGCCCCTCGAGACATGGTCGACAAACACCAAGCCTATACCTATGCCCTTGATGCAATGGGCTCTCTTCATCTATTAGGAGATGATCCGCCCCAACATTGATCTCAGCCCTTTTATCAAGGCATAAACCAAGCACACACGATCTCAGTGACATATTGTCATGTGCACCCCAGGATGAAACAGAACACACAATTTGGAAGGCCAAATCCTAGCTTCCTGTTCATTTGAGAAGTAGGGCAATGTCGATGGTAGCCCCTCTCCTTATTACTGCTCACCGCATTATCGAAAAGGGCTCCACACAGAGTGTCGATATCCGCATAAGGTGGAGTTATGTTCGGCTAGGAGTACATGGGCGTCGTCGCGCCCCAAGATGGCATTCGAGGTGATAGGGCTCAAGAGTGACAACCTGCCCCTTATCTTGAATGTGTGACTGCGGTATGGGTTCTAGTTTGCGTAGAACTCCCGAATCGGAGATGGAGATTGCACTCCTTGGGCTCGGCAGATGAAGTTTAGTCCGGCGGTGTCAATCCGGTGTGCGATTCTAGGGAATTCTGTTAAGTGGATCCCTTGCAATGTGCTCCTCGAGGAAATGTTTATTCTCCTTATGTTGGCATACCATTTCTTCCTCGTTGATCACCCATCGGGTTCCGTATTGGCAACATTGGCACGTATAGAACAGCCCAGTGCTCTTAGGGCTTCTTTGTTCAGTCTAATCCTCTTTCTCCAGCGCCCGATGTAGATACGCCTTTTCCTTTGTCTTGCTTGCTCGACATACGTTTCTGTCAAATCAAACAGACGGTCCCAATGTTATTCAAGTCAAAATTTAACTTCAACTATATTTGGAGGTAGAGATTAAGCCACCCCACACTTGATCTTGACACAATTAAAAACAGTTCAAGCAGAATAATCTCTTTTCATTTTTATAAATCATTTTCTCATGCATTCATGATGAATTCGATGGAATAAATTCTATGTACTACTCCAGACTTCGTACAACTACTCACAATATCACCATCGATTCCATTTCCTCACATAGCACTTAGCCAAAAAAAAAATTTCAACAACAAAAACCTATGCAATTCACCAATTCATTTTCCCAAGATCCCTTGTTTATTTAGCGTATTCAATATTAATCACAACATAATTCACCTCCTGTATACACAACCCAAAAAATTTTCTCATTTCAACCACATTTAGTTTCTTCCTATTCAAAACCTTCAGCTACCAATTTCACAAAAAATTCAATCAAGCATGTATTTATAGAGTTCATACAATCCTGGCGATATACTCTGAACATCATCCCAACAATAACTTAAATGAATTCAAGCTCAATTTACACTTAGGAGCAGGTTTACTCACCTCACATGCTCAAAATCAAAATTTAGGCAAAATTGGTTAAGTTCAAGAACATACCTTTAATTCGATGAACTTGAAGAAAAAGTTGAAAATTTGATCCTAGGTCCGTGTCACGTTGGGGAAGGGATTTTGGAGTGTTGTCGCGCAGGGAGTGGGAAATGGGGGAAAATGATTTTAGGGTTAAAGGAGGGTTTTCACGGGTTACCGGCCGGTGTGACCAGCGCAAATAACACCTCAATGTCATGGAGGTAACACGGAGCACCCCCTCCATGACACGGAGCCTCGCGAAGTGTTCTGGAATTTTAAAAATTCCGAATACCTCAACATCACGGAGAACACTGCAGGCCCTCCTCCGTGACACGAGGCCATTGCGTAAACTCGCTGTTTTGCCACTTTTATTTTTTCTCACCTCAATTTTCCCTTTGGAGTACTTTGCATTTGCCCTCCGTTCAACCTGAAATTCATCTTACAACAGAAATTGGTTAGAATTCATAGGTTTCAAACACAAACGCAAATTTTATTTTTGTTTTTTATGTTTTTGTATTTTTTTTCTTTTTTTCTACTAATTCTACTTGTATATTACAAAAAATTTCACGGAGTTGCCTCCCGTGCAGCGCCTGGTTGCAATCGTGGCACGACGTATCAAGTTTCCTGCTTTCCTCCACCTTGAGGATATGAATTTCACTAATTCTTCTCTGTTTCCTCTTATGCTCGAGGGTGGTGAGTGAAAATTTATGAGACCAAGCAGTAATTGTTGCCTTTTGAACTTATTGGCCTTAAGTAAGCGAAGTCATTTTTTCTCGAGTTAGCAAATTTCAAAATATACGGAGACATTCCTCCTCTAGACATTTCTCTATAGCTTGGAAGATTCTATTTCTATGTTTGTCAACCAAACTCAATGTCGAAAAATGCTTTGAGTAGGGTCCAATACCTCGACTCTAAAAAGCGCATTGTGCTTGACCTCTTGCTTGTATACACCTTCTCATCAACATTTTGTCTCTCCATTAATGTCAACTGGGGGATACTCTGTCTCTTCTTCCATGAATGGATTTTCCATAAATGTGAGCCCATCACGGGGACACTCAAGAAATTCTAATTTTGGGCTTCATCCAGAATTCACCCTTGTCTTCTTCTTGTAGTTCCTCTTGAGTATCGCAAAGCGTACCTGCAATTTATCCACAAGCTGGCCTTAGCAATCATCTTCGTGACTTTGACGCTCATCCTTTCTAGAGCCTCTGCATTCTCTTCTTGCTGAATTCTCAATGCTACCATCGCCTCCTTCATTGCTTTGATTGCTCAGGAGTTGTTGACATGTCTTCTATTCGAGCTTGGCGACCCAAGTCCTCATTTTAAAATACCTATATTTACTTAAAACAACAGGATCATAAACAGGGGCTCGGGGGAGGAGTATGCATTTCGGACAGCCATCCCAATGGCCATCTTGACCACCACATATATTACATGATATTCTGATGTGCCACAAGTGGTGTCCTCCATAATTCGAGACAAGATTCGCCAAACTAGGTATCACCATTTAAACCATTTGTATTCCACGGTGTCATGTCAAGAAGAATTGTCAGAAAATCACAAAGAATTAAAACAAACACTAGGAACCAAGTTGTCGGCACTTATATAGATTTGTAGCTAACACTAAGAAAACAATTTTACTTCATTGCAGTCCAGACAACGAGCGCCAAAACTTGTTCGTGTTTGGTTCGCAACTACATAAATTACGTAGTCCAGACAAGTAGTAAAATGGCTAAAGTAAGCCAAGTATCGATCCCACAGAGGACTGAACCAAAGGTAATAATCGAATTAAGTGCTAATGAACTCTGTCTACAAATGCGAGACAACAATTTGAGAAGATTTTGAGGGTTGGTTTCCTAATTTATACTAATCTAAAACAAGAAATTATAAAGTAGTATGAACTATGTGGAGGCAAGCTGAGGCCAAAACGAACATGCAGGAAATGTTTATCGATACAATTCGGTTAATCTTTCCTTCGGTTGCTAGTCAAAAATTGTACTATGGATTAAAACTTCGTATTCAACCAACTTAGAATCATGAACCTTCCTTTGTATTTCTATGATAAAAAGAAACTCATGTTCTAGCCATACAAAACTGATTCCTTAATTAACTAATACGACTTTCAGATATATTTCTATTCTGAATGTAAATCAATTCTCAATTTTCCCAAACTAGAAAGAGATCATATCCTGTAATTCACAACTTTCCAAATTTCTTTCTCTTTCGAGCTAAAACCTGATTTTTAGGTGTACATTAACATTGGCCAAACATTAATGCAGTAAGAACAAGAATTGATAGAACAACCATGGAAGAAAGATGAAAATAAGATGATCAATAATTACATTCCACTACAAATGTTCTTAACCTCGGCAAGAAGTGAATTTAGCCACTCATTTGTGGATTAAGCATCATCAAATGAGTATAAATCATACAAACAATTGAAATAAGGAAAAGATATAGAGAAGAACCTTAGATTTTCATCCCCTCAACTGCCTGCCAACCACACGTCCTTGCTCAACTAAGTCAGAATTATTAAAAATGAACTTAAATTATTACTATTTATACTAGTGGGAATTTTTTCCCGGAATAACAAGCAACGTGTCACGGAGTGCATCGCGGCTGCTGCCTCCATGACATAGAGCTAACTCGGACCCTCTCTGGAATTAGGTCCCTCAGCATTTAATCCTCTCGTGCCACTGTTTGTATTGCGTGGCATTGCCTCCGTGTCTAGGAGGAGGAAATGCGAACTTCAGAGGAAATTGCCAACATAACACATCAGGCGAATGCCTGCGATAGCATTGACAAGCTCCATCCTTGGAGCCCCTTCATTGCTACTTTTCCTTGACCTTTTCCACTGCTCGCTTCCGAGTCCTTTCAAATTTTCACCAACATGCATCGTTGCTTCCTAAAATTACATTTTCTGCCAAAACAACACTAATCATATTGGTTAGTATAAATTCACATTTAACTACAAATTACATGAGAAAGTACAAATAACGATAGATAAAAAGTCGAAATGAAGCATTTTGAGTATCACTTGGGCATATAATTCTTCCCAAGATCAATACTACCTTTGCTATACCTTTTAAGGTGTAGGTTTGTGGCAGGTGTTGAAGTTTCATGATTGGTGGTAGGTTGGAAATTTCAACTCATTAGGCTCCTAAGCATGAGTTTTCCCTAGTTTTTGAGTCATTTATGTGGATTTTATGCCCTTTCTCTTGAATTCTTTGTAGGTACTTCACGTGCATAGAGAAAGCATGAAATCGAAAAATACATGGGTTGAGATGAAATTTGATGAGTTAGAATATGAAGGGAGAGGGGCCAAATATAATGGAAGATTTGAGCTCAAAGAAGAGTGCAAAAAGACATGCTTTGAATCAGCTAAACACGGATCTGTGAAAGGGCGAGAAACATGAAGCTACTGCCCATACCAGCTAAACAACCGGCCCTTCATGGAATGCATCGGCTAAATGCCCATTGAACCATTGGTTCCCCACTGCGGGAACCACTATTTTCAACCAGCTAAAGTTTGGTACTCCACCAGTTGACAACGCGAAATACCGATTCCTCACCAGACAGACCGCTTAATGAAGGGTAAAAAGGGTCCAAAAAGGTCTCAAAGCATCAAGAATCTTCAAGGGCATTTATAAAGTTGTACACAAGAAATCTGAGATATTAACATAGCTTTCATTGTACACCAATCATTCATTAATCTAGACTTCATCTTCTTCACATAAATTTTAGTAAAGTCTTTTATCCATAGATTTGTAAAAGTTAGGTAGTACTTTTCTTCTTGTTTCTTTAACCCATTTGGAGAATTCCACAATTTTTGTAACAGATTGTGAAGAAAATTTGTGAAGCTAATAATGATGAATGTGAGGAAATTCTCTTGGTATCTTGTCTCTATGTAAATATGCTTGACTAATTTGCTAGCTAGAGTATATTCATAGTGGGTTTGTTAATTTGATTGGGTTTTGATAAATTGCACTTGGATTCTTATTGAATTTGTAGATCTATTATCTTCTCCCAAGTTATAATTACCAAAATTGATGTTTACAAACATGAATTGTACTTTACTTTATTGCTTTTGCTTGAGAAAAGTGAGAATTGGGGGAAGATAATAGTGAGGAATTGGAGTGTTTGTATGTGGGATTAAGCTAGAGATAGTAAAACCCACATTTCACTCCAATAAAGGTCAAGGCTATAAATAGCTACCTCCTTCCTCAAGCTTGTGTGGTTGATTACTTGAATTAGTTTTGGGTTTGAAAGAACCCAAGGCATAAACATTCTTATGATTGAAAAATAAGAGAATGTGAATTATCCACTGCTATCTATGCTAATTATAGGTCTAAGGCATTGAAGAAATTCCCAATTTAGTTGAGATCTCATCTATAAAATCCCCTAGCCATACTACTTGTGATTGCTTCAATTGGAATTCCCCCCAATTAGTCTTAGTTTAGAATTAGATAGTTTATTCCCCTTACAATTTCCGTAATGTTACTTTTCAAATGTTGAACAATCATGAGTTTATTTTGAATTAGTTCATAACTCTTGAATTATTGACTCAATTCTCTATAGGATTTGACCAGGCATCGTCGAGATATTTGTTTTAATACAATGACCATTTACGCTCCTTCATAAAAGGAGTGTATTTTTTGACAGTACCAAAAATAGCGTCGTTTCCAGGAATTGAGTTGTGATAAGACGTTAGTTATTTATTGATTCGAACTAGTTTTGCATATTTGTTTCACATCTTGTTTTTTTAATTTTTTTGTTTTTATTTTGTTTGTAGTTGAATGATCGCATCATGGAATGAAAGGAGGTTTATTGGTGGCAACACTTATTATGATAACCCATGTCCCTGCTGTGGAGGACCACACAATTGGCAAGATTGCAAATATGCCCCTAGAGGAGATGAGTGCCTTCTCCTTCCTATGATGGTATAGTTGCACCTTATGTGGTAGTCATGGGAGACATTGGGATGGATGCCCAAATGAGGTCACTTCTCGCTATAGTGACTATGATATAATTTGTGCTCCTAAGCTTGAAAGGAATGAAGCCATGGAAAGTGAAGGAAGGAGAAATACATATGAGCATGACCATCCTCCAAGCCTTTTTGGAGCAGGATCTAATACGAAAAAGAATGTCAACCCCTACATACCATGAGATCAACTCCTCGAAAAGAGTGGTAAATCTCTAAAGCAGAGGAGATATTGAGGAGCATAACAAGAAGAAGTGAACAATGAGGCATAGTTCAACTTGACTCACGGGAGGAAGCTCAAAATGATGATGAAGAAGGAGTCAAGGTGAGTGTTGAAGAATTCGTAGAGGTGTGACAACCAAACAACATTGTAAAATACAAGAATACCAAGGTTGAAGAAGTACTAAGTCTCCAAATGACATCAATAAATTACGCTCAGGACTCTAGTGCAATTGAAGAGGAGGATGACAAAGAAAGAAGCATGTTGAAAGGGGAAGACTTAGACTGGCCTCTTATCATTTTTGAACATTGAACTTAGTTGATAAAATGGAGACTGAGGAGACCAAGTCAATGGAGGAAGTTGAAGAGGAAGATCAAGGTGGCTTCATCTTCAAATTATGTCATGCCAATAAGGCCAAAGAACCTCCCTCCTTTAAGGGCCAAGAAACACAAGATGCAATATCCATTGCTTGGTCCCTTGATGCTTATAACCCTTTAAGTGGGTAGAAGAAATGGATAAGAAGCTAGGGGTGAGATTCAAATGCTCAAAATGGAGAAAAGTTGGTGAAGTTGAAATTAGTCGAGCCATGACGTTAACTAAGGTGCTTCTTGGGAGGCAACCAAAGTGCTTTTACTTTTTATTTCACTTACTTTTCCTTTTCTTTTTGTTTTACTTTATTTAGTGTTGTCATTGTGCAAGGATGGAACAATTATGAAATGTGATAAAGGTTAGAGAATCCAAATTCAAATTGAGCAACCGGCGAAGCGCAAATCCAAATGCGCGAAACGCAGATTTCAAATAGAAGGCCCGAAAAAAAATGCTTAATCAATGGCACATACGTGCTAGCCGGTGAAACGCCAGTGGAACGTCGGTCATGAGCAGAAGACCACTGGGAGTTCTTTCACTATTCCTTTCTTGCTTTGTTTTACCATGTGCATCGAGGAAAATGCTTTATTTGTGTTAGGGGTTATTACGAGTAGCCCACTTGTTAAGTGATGCACTGATATGGCCTATGATAGATTGGGTGACGTCATTCTTAAGGGTAAATCGTCATTACTTGTTAGTAATATATCCTTTTAGATAGTAGTCTTTGAATAAACTCCAAGGGTTTCTTTATCTACGGTTCTTTCCCGAGGCAGTTTCTTTGTCTTTTCTTTTATTTGTCGAACCAGGTTGGCACTTCCGATGATAGATTGAGAGCGACTTTCATAAGGAAAAATATCAAGTCCAAAGTCTTTTCGAAGTCTTTTGTGCACGTGTTTGATGAGGAATACCACCATTTCTTGTTTGGCATTGTGCATGAATTTTGAAAGAAAAGAGGGTTATCTAAATGTGAAAATGAACACGTGGTCATGAAATATACATTCCTTGCTTGGCTTGTTGATTCGTAACTAGCTCGTTAAAAGTCATCCTCTTAATGTGGCAAAGGAAGTGTGTGAACTCCTTGGATTGTGATGCCTTGTGTGGTGAGGTTTTGGCTTAATTCTTGTGTATGCATGATTGTCTAGAACTGCGCTAAGTGTGATTCAAGGAGAAATGATAGATGTGGCTGCACTTAGAACATGATCTTAGGCCCTCTTTTGTTAGTCACTTCACCCAAAATGACCTCATGAATATTAATCTTTGGCTCCATCCAACATTTGAGCCTTAGACCCTTTTTTTTGAAACCACATTACAAAGCCTATTGACCATTTTTAATCCTTCCCTTTGGCACCCATCCTCCCTGCTAGTGATAAAATAACTTAATAAAAATGGGGTGAAGCCCATGAAATGGGGCGATAAAGAAATAAATGTGAGATGAGGCAAAAGCCTAAGTTTGGGGGTTTGCAGAAAATGGGGAAAATGAGAGCTTCGATGTGGTAGCACCAAAATTGCTGATGAAATGAATGAACCGATGGGTTGAAAGACCTACAATCATCAAAGAGAAAGAATAGTAAAAGGTGTTATCTCTTGTATAGATAAGGCTAAATGTGAAATTCACCAAGGCGTTATAAAGGTGGCTCGTGTTACTGAAATGATGAAGATAACGAAAAGGAAATAAGGTGGGTAATCTCAATAAGATGATGGGATGATACAAGTGTTTGTAAAGGCATTAGGAGGCTTTAGTCATCAAAGCTAAGCAATTATCCTACCCTTACTAGCCTTAATTATGACCCACAAGTCCTAATTGATTTTGAGTGTAGAAACACTATATTAGTGGCAATATACATGAAGGGAGCAAGCTATGAGTCCATTTGTATGAACTTGAATTTCTTTGTGAGAATGAAGGCATTTGTCTTATCTTATAATTCCATTGTGTGAAATGCTAAAAAAAATGTGTGTAGATTCTCTTCTTGTGAGGGCATCATTTCTTTGGAGTACATGCTCAAAATTATTTTCAAAGAGACGTATGGTTAAGGCAAGCGAGTAGAGAACATTAAGGAAAGCTTCGAATGTGATTAGTCAATGAATTGAGATGCTCTTTGAACTATTTTGAGAACTATTATAACCTTGTTTGAATGAAATAAATATGCAAGATATATTTTAATAGATTTTGTTACTGTGAAGCTTGTGCAATGGTTTGGGTCTTTTATTTTCTTGAGTTGGTATATAATGTTTGGGTTATCTTGAGGCCTGATAATTTTGTGTATAACAACCGTAATGCTCTAAGTTTCAGCTATGTCCTCTTGTGAAGGAACGTCTTAATTGGTTCTTTATGCAAAAACTCATAAATAGCATATTGTTCATTTGTAATTATAAAGAATTGCTTGAGGACAAGGAATGGTTCAAGTTTGGGGTTTCATAGGTTGGAAATTTACCAGCTCGTTGAATACTAAGCATGAGTTTTTCCTAGTTTTGAGTCGTTTATGTGTGGATTTTATGCTCTTTCTCTTATAAAATTTTTTGTAGGTACTTCACGTGCATATAGAAAGCATGAAATCAAGCAAAACACATGGAGTTTGAGATGAAATTTAATGAGTTAGCATATATGAAGGAGAGGGCCAAAAGATAATGGAAGATTTGAGCTCAAGAAGAGGTTTCAAAGACATGCTTTGAATCGGCTAAACGTCATCTGAAAGGGCGGCTTTGGGCAAGAACAAATACTGCCCAGACCGGCTAACAATACCCTTGATGGAATGCATCGGCTAAAATGCCCATTGAACCGGCGGTTCCTCCTACTAGAACGCTTTTTTTCAACTGGCTAAAAGTTTGGTGATCCGCGGATTGCCACCAGCAGAAACTCAATTCCTCACTAGAGCCGTCTAATGAAGGTAAAGGGTTGAAAAAGGTCTCAAAATTAATAGAATCCTCAAGGGCATTTTAGGGAAAGTTGTACACAAGAAATGCAGAGATATTTACATAGCTTTCATTGTACACCAACCATTCATTAATCTATAATTCATCTTATTCATAGAATTTTTAGTAGTCTTTTTCCATAGATTTGTATTGAAAGTCAGGTAGTACCTTTCTTCTTCTTTTCTTTCAATCAATTTGGATGAATTCCACCATTGTTGAGAGCTTGTGAAGAGAATTTGTGAAGCTAATGCTCTTGATGAATGTGAGGGAATCTCTTGGTTATCTTCTCTCTGTCCTTAAATATGCTTGACTAAATTTGCTAGCTAGAGGTATATTTACGGTGGGTTTGTTAATTTAATTGGGTTTTGATAAATTTCTCTTTAATTCTTATTGAAATTGTATATCTTTATCTTCTAAGTTATAATTGCCAAAATTGATGGTTTGCAAACATGAATTGCTTTACTTTTCTTGCTATTGCTTGAGAGAGAAAAGTGAGAATTGGGTGAGAAGATAATAGTGATGGTGGAGTGTTTGTGTGTGGGACTAAGCTAGAGATGGTTAAAACCCATTGTCACTCCAAACAGAGTCAAAGCTAAATAGCTAGTCCTTCCTTAAAATTTCGTGGTTGATTACTTGAATTAGCTTTGGGTTGAAAAGACACAAGGCATAAGCATTCTTATAGTTGAAAAATAAGAATGTGAATTATCTACTGTTATCTATGCTAATTATGGTTCTAAGGCATTGATGAAATTTCCGGTTAGTTGGAAATCTCATCTATAGAATCCCCTAGCCATACCACTTGCGATTGTTCATTATATTTCTCCTAATTAGTAGTTTAGAAATCTGATGTTCTTCCTTTAATTTCCCCCAATGTTACTTTTCAAATGTTGAACGTATGCGTTCTAGTTTCAATTAGCTCCTGCTCTTGAATTATCGACTCAATTCTCTATGGGATTCGACCCCGACATCCGTCAGAATATTTATTTTGATACAACAACCGTTTAAAACACTGTGAAAAAGGAGTGTATTTTGGGCGTTATCAGTGTGGCGGTACTTAGCATCATACATTCGTACACATTTCTCTTTTCAGGAAACACTGTGTCTTTGTTGTCATCAATCTATTTAGAAATCTATACATCTTCTTAGAAGACTGAATCCGTAGAGGAATATTTTGATTACAGATTTGAATTTGTAAAACTATTTTATTTATTGAAGATGTTGAATTGTCTAGTATTTTGAAATCATTAAGTATGATGAGGTTTTCTTTGACTATAAAAATAGGGTTCTCCTATTAAACTAAAGTCGATGTAGGTGCCCACATGTGATTGCCTATTTGGTTTGTGTCAAGTTAGTATCAGATGTCTAGGTTATCATTCTTATAATTTTAAGCAATGTCAAGTAGGTTCTACGGATTGGTGTGTAGACGTCTTATCTAATCTTTGGAAGCTACAAACATGTGCAGGATTTTACTTTATTTCCTTCCTATCATATTTGTCTAAGTGTGTTATTCACTTGGAGTTGGATCAAGTGTTATCTATAGAAGTCCAATTAGTATATCGATGGGTTCATTTGGTATCCATGAGATTTTAAGAGGTGTCTGATGATGTAACCATAGTGATGTGTGAGCCATTAGTGTTACGTAGTAACAGCAAAGAATGAGGAAAAGTGATACCTAGAAAATGCCTGGATCCGAGTACCTTCTTTCTAGTGAGTTTCGTTGCAACGTGGGGTGTCTCGCTATAGAAAAAGTAGTCCGCCATAGCAGATCCACTTTAGTGAAAATGGAACCGTTGCAGTGGATTGACGCTAGGCAGAATCCATTCTTGCTATTTTGGGAAAAAATCTCAGCTATTCAAAAGTGGTGAGCAAAGCATAATACTCATGCAAAAATAATAGCAAATATATTAAAGGGGCCAAAAATAAGACGATATCATTTGAATACCCAAAAATGGATGTCCATACATGAAAATAAAAATTAATAAAAAATTAGCCAAATAACAAAAAGGAAAATTGTTCAGCATGTGGCCTAACAAGGGCAATAAGAATAGTGAGCTAACAAGGGACATGGGGAGATGCACGGTGGCTGGTTAAGCTGGAGGCCTTCTTCTTTTGCTTATCATGGATTCTCATCCTCGAACCTTGAGGAAGGAATACTACGGTGTCCGCCTTGGACACACAGCCCAAATTTTAGAGCTAGGAGCAAGGGTCTTGAGATCCTCTTCACCCCCTTCCACATGCGAATAAATAGTTTGTCGGGAGTGCCACTTCTTCTTCTCTTTCTCCAGATCTTCACGGAGCTCAACATGGAGTTTGAGCTGAGAGCGCCACTCTTGCAAAGCCTTCTAGGTCCCAGCAGCCTCACTGGGCCATTGCACTAAATAGGGGAGGTCTAGGGAAATCCTCCCATCGGCTCTCTCAGCCATCTCCAATATCCCGATCGAATGGTCCTACCAAACACTCGCTGCCCTCATCATCCTTGTCTAACTTCCTCTTTTTCTACCCCTCCATGGTACTTACCCTCAAAGGATCAGGGAAAGGTCATAGGAAACCATGTTATCCCTCACCTCTCTACGTACTCTAGCACGTCAACAAAGCATTGTAATAAGATAGGAAAAGGCAAGCCGATCCCGCTCTTTGTAAATACCTCAACTCCTCCACCACACGAGACTCTCACATTGGCCGACACGGATACAGAATGCATGTCTACCGGTGCCCAAGGGTAGAATGCATTGCTGACATTGGTGGATGTGGGTTCCACTAGGATACTAGGTTTGCAGCACCTCAAGGCCTTAATAGTAGTAGTACCCTTGATGCCGGTATGAGTAATGCCTAATAGTCAATTCTCTCTTATCCTCCACCATCAATAGTCGTTTCATGTTACCCTCCCACATCCTTCACCTTAAGGTCGGCCTTCGAGGTTGGCAGCAATAACACCTAATTGATAGAGTTGGCACCTTTCAAAATGACACTCATAACATAACAACCAGGTCCGGGAGGGACCAATTTAATATAGGAAGAGTGAGCATAAAACTCCCTCACCCAATTCTTATTGGCCTTTTATGCTATGAGATTATAGCACTTTCGATGATTAAAACTGAGAAAATAGTATGGACTTAGGTGTGTTTATATAGATATGATTCCTTTACTTTGTTTCAGGAAAATAAGTGCTCGAGTGAAAATGTGCAAAGATGCATAAAGTTGTATATTTTGGGCCAAGTATGGATCTGGTGACCATACCAAGATTGTACGAGTCATAGCATGTAGAAACTCTAGAGAAATATGCATAGTTGAAGTCTCCTTGTATGAGTAGCAATTACGGATCATACATCTGCCTACGACCTGTACTAGGTTTCGTGAAAACTTCAGAATTTTTAGGACTTGGTAGATCTCATATTTACAAAGAGCATTACAGTAGTAGGAGCAGATACAGAGGCATATCAAGACATTCACAGAAATCTTTATAAGATGCCAAGTTCTTAGTATCAAATCATGATTTGATTGTACAACTCGTGGTATCATGTTACGATTCGTACCAGAGGCCAATATTTAGCCAAATTCTGCAGAAACCAAGGGATGTACAAGGCAAAGAGTGACCATTACAAACCTATTATGAGTCGTATGAGGTCGGCACGAGATTTGGATATTTCCCGGTTAACTTAGGAAAAGAATTTTATTATTTGTAAATTCTTTTTAGGTTTCTTTAGTCAGGAGGTCATTCATTGACATTCATTATCAGTTGTAATGTTTTGTGTATTGAAGAGTAATTTAAGAGATCTTAACTTGATTTTCTCAATTGTTCTTGAATTTGTTCATCATCTTTTCTTGTAATATTTTAAGAAGTTTTCCTTCAATCATCATTATAAGTATTCAATTATCGTAACATTGTATGAATACTAATCATAATCTTACAATCTTGAGAAGCTAAAACCTCCATAACTGAGGTTGTGGGAGCCATGGTAGATTAACAAACTAGGTTACACAAAGTGATTTAAAACCAATGTTAAATGTTTGTATTGTATTCACTTCATCTTTAATGTTCCTTAACAAAGAGACGCATTAGGACTTGCTAGAATTCTTTACTTGCTTGAACCTGAAGTAGGAATTAGGAAAAGAGAACTACAACAAAGCCTTGATTTTGTCTTCATTTGTATAACTTGAGTTGCGGTGTAGACAGTTAATTTGAAACAAGTTAATAACAGTTTAATTGGAATTGCTCATGAGACCTAACCCAGTGATTGAGTATAGTCATCCAGTAGGGACAAACTAGTCGTTTAGATGAACTTTGGTATCAGTTCTACAAGAGCATTAGGATGAAATCACGAGTGTAAAATCCGAAGTAGTTATGGACACATGGGGAACACTTACCCTTGTTAATGGCAAATCTTGGTAACCAACAACTGATTCTAAATCTTGTTTACAATTGTTTCTATAAACCCCAAATTTGGAGATAACATACCTAAAAGATTAAATACCTACATTAGTATAGTTCTTACCATATTCCTGTAGGTTCGACCCTTCATTATTAGGACCTTTATTGACAACGTCCATTTCATACTTTATCAAGAGTTCAAGTTTGAGCATAATCAACCTTACATAGCTTCTCAATTAGTGACCATACAATGTGACAGAATTCAGCATAGAACTTTATTGCCTTCTCCGCCACATCGCCTCTAATGAAGCCCTACTTGTGCGGCAAGCCCTTGACCTCCTTCTCATTGTGTTTTGGTTATTTATTAATCGATAAATTAGATATGCAGGTGGCTTCTCTTACATTAGACATAATAGTAGTGTCCTGAAAAGCAATTGCATTAGACAAGTATTCAATGGGGAAAAGACAAGGATACGAACTTAAATCAAAATAGTGAAAACTCTTTACACTAAGGTGGGTGCGGCTACAGCGGATAGGTTTTCTTTGTGGCGGAGTGCTACAAGGGGAAGAGGTTCTATAATGAGTTTCCACAGCAGGAAGGGTTCCCCTATAGTGAGTTCACTGCAGCGGAATCCTGTCTAATGGGGAAAAGACAGAATCTGATTTAAATCAAAATAATGAAAACCTAGCTTCTTGCCTAGGTAGGTCAGCTACGTGAATGAGTTTCCTTCCTCTTTAAGTTCCTACGACGGGGAAGGGGTCTACTATAGTGAGTCTACTACGATGGGAAAAGGTCCCTATGGCGAATTCACTATCCTTTCCGCTGCCACATAGGTTGTTATCCCTAACGAAACCACTAACCCCAACAATGGCGACCCAAATTTCAACACCAATTTTCCCAAAATTAGTGTAGATCGGGAAAAGAGAGGTTACGTCCAAGCCCACAACTCTTTTATTCAACCTAACATCGATCTATTTCAAGACTTAAGGTCTCAAACAAGTCCAAACCACCACCCTAAACAAACCCACCATTTCTAGTGTAAAGCCTCCATCAAATCCGGTAAAAATTACGTAGAGAACAATATGAAGTACTTGAAAATGTAAGTGCAAGTAGTATGCTTCAAAAATCTACCCCATGAGTATAAAGCAAAACCAATCCTCCCAACCTAATATAAACTCAAATTCCTTACATTTAGGCATGGAAATACAACCTAGTGTAGGAAATAACATAATAAAGTGGTGAGAACGATGATTACTGATGAATTCGAGCAAAATCACACAAGGAGTAAAGAGGATTCTCAAGGATTGAAGTTGGTAGAAAATAGGCAATAAAACCGTCCTTATGCCTCTTTAAACTGATTTTTCATCTCGGCTGCAGCCGGTCTGGTCTAGGCCAATAGCCGTCCGTGTTCAGTGCCTACGAGGATAAGAAACGCCCGAGTCCACACGATGAAGTAGTCCTATAGGTGACTATGGTAAAATAAAGGTTACATGAGCAATAAGAAACTACTGTATGTTATAAAAATCAGAGATGAAAGAGACACGTGGTTATACTATTGAATCTGCCGTGAAAATACCATGGTATAAGGAAGGCTAGTAACTGACGTAGATTTGGACTGCAATACAGGCGAAAACCTTACATTTCATGAATTTATTCCAGGATGAACAATTATTTAATTGATATCTGATATAATGACCCGTTTGAAGGTTATAGAGCCTTCATGAAGTCGACACAAGAATTTAAAATTTTCGCAGATACGTATTTATTTTATTTGAATAAAAAAAGTGATTTGGCAAATGATTAAAGAGTTGAGTTAAAAATTTGGTGGGCCTAGGCGGTAGAGCCGCCACAGTGGATGCTCCTTCGTTGTAGCCGGACCATTGTAGTGAAAAGCTTTACGCCCACGGCCAAGCGACACACGAACTACGTATTTTGTCTAATTTTAAGACCAGTTGTAAAAGACATCCCAAGGTAATATTTTGAGTATCCTAATCAGCAAAGGGAAAGGATATGGCTCCAAAGAAGGATAGATTTTACCATCCTTTCCGACGGCTTTCTTCAAGAACCTCGGACTCGAGTAAGAACCAAAACTCCGTCGCTTCTTGTAGTATGTGTTGGCGCCCGGGTAGGTTATAGCTTACCTCTATGTTAAATTTGATTAGCAGCTCATAACTGTAACACCCTGAATAATTTGAGCGATAAAATTATGCTTTTGAGGTAGGAATAAGAGTACATAATAGGCTAAGAAGGAGATGTTATGATTTATTTGATTCACTCTATGGTCTTATTTAAGCTTGGGATCGATCGAGTTGTAGAACAAAATTCGAGAAAAGTTATCACAAAATTTCCTTCTTGAGATTCCTTGAAATTTAGGTCAAATGTCTCAGGATTTCTCCCAATATATAAAGAGTTAGGGTGTGTGTGACCTATCAATTAAATATATATGAGTCTAATTTTCATTGAATCAAACCTTTTTTAAATCCGACTTAGTAAAGAGATATTCGTGTTTTCGTGAGGCCGCACAGCGAGGCACCTCACAAGGTCTTAAGGAGGTAGATGATTATTTAATCCCCTTTGGTCGGTTGTTGGTCATCAAAAATTCATTTTACAGAATATATTTCGTATTAAACCTCTCAATCTCTCCATGGTTTCCTTTGGGTTTTGGGGTTCAAGCCATGGCTCAACATGATTTTATTGTGGGAATCTCGTATGAGTCATTGATTTGGTGTCTTTTCCGGGCTGTTGGTGGTTGTTTCGTGGTAAATCTGTTGTTAAGCCTTCTTTATTTTGTTCTTCTTAGTTTTTAAGTTTGGGTATAGGTGTGTGCTCTGGTGATTCTTGTCTCGTAGTTTCTGCCGTGAATTCTATGAATCTTGTCGGGTAAGCTTCATTTGTCTTATTTTGTTATTAAGTTGTGTTCGATGTGTTTTGGCAGAATTTTGGACTGTCTTTAGGCAGTAGGTTCATGGTGTTGAGGTCTCAAGTTTGGCTAGGCTTGAAGCTAAGGTATATTAGGCTTGTCCCTCCCTTTGTTGGCATGAATTCCATAGTTATTTATGCGTCCATGTTGATGTGTGTGTTGGTTATTTGTGATGGCTTTTGTTTTTTCTACTATTGAACTCTTGTTATAATGTTTATATGGTGATAATGGTGTGTTTAAGATTGCTTTTTTTGGTTTGGTGGCTCAGGCTTGAGTGCAGAGAGAACCGTAGTCAAGGCACGTTAGGCCTTGTGTCGAGAGGCCGTGTGAGCATGTGGTTCTTTTGAAGGTTGTGGATGTTTGAGTGAATAAGATTAGATGATTATATTGTCCATGTCCTTGATGTTAGTGGTAAGTATAGTGGCTTGTGGGCTGTTTGTAATGCTTGGGGATAGATTGGTTAGGATGTTAATGTTACACCCCATAAGATTCTTGGCATCTAGATGGCCTATTCACACATGGGTTAAGCATATTTTGAAAGCCATACGTGCTAGAAAAAGGCCGAGCGTGGACAAAGCGCGCCAAGTCAGGCGCGTCGCAAGGCAAAATGTGATTTATAAATCGCATTCCAGGAATGCGATTATAGTAGCAGTATATATACCCCCACTTGGTTTATTTCCTTAACATAGCATAATTTCGGTAAGCGATAAAATGAGAGAGGGAGGGGACGAAGGTTATTATAAAATATCGTTCGGTACGCTGTCAAAGGTAGTCCAAATCCAAATTAACCTCAGGTACCAGGTATTTAGCAGCGAGGGGGCATTCCTACGAATTTTGTTTCGCAAAATACGACTGACAATCGTCGAGCTACCGGACAGAGTAAGTAAGGTGCTCAAACTAGTGTCTATGTGCTCCTAATAGTAAAGTGAATACTTCTCCCTTCTAGACCTCTGAAAAAATTGCAAGTTTTCGACCGTCTTTCGATAGCTAAGTTTAGGCTATAAATATATCGAAAGTGACGTTGTGCCATGCTCGAGAATAGTGTTGTATTTAGTACTAATTGACGTGTATATGAATGCGGTTTAGGAGAAATAGGTGGAGTGCGGCCAAGCCTCGTCCGAAGTCGGATAACTCGAGGGTAGGTATGTAAAGCCCGTTTCTTCGGCAAGTTAGCAGCTTTAGCCATGTAAATCATAATGGAGCTTCTTGTAATTGAACTCTCGGAGTTGAATGTTGAGTTTTGAGTAAGTTCGTTAAATCTGGTTTGCGTTGCCATATCGTACTCGAAGTCCCAAAGTTTAGTAAAGCATGCGCCAAAGGCGAGTTAGCATTCAGTTCGGTATAGCCTATTGTATGATTAGCAAGCATGTTGTAGATAAAAGAAAACGATTTTCAGAATAAAAGTTAGTAAAGTAAATTAGATAGACAGAACGGTTTTATGGCTACGGACCGCCATTGAGACGAGATGAGATATTGGCTGAGATTGTATTTGACGAGATAGTATCACGCTACGAGATCGGCCAAACGGTTAAATAAAGATTTCAGAATCGGTGTAATCGGTAAAGAATCGGTATAATGCAAGAAAGAGATCAGAATAAAGCCAGTTTCTGTATAGTCTTTCAGTTACTTGTGCTTGCTATTTATATGTGCTATTTGTTTGTTGAGACTTGATGTGGCGAGCATCCTGTGAGCGTCTCGCCGCCCACAGGTTAATGTCGTGTCCCTCGGCGGGTGGGTTTACGTCACTCCAAGGAGTGGCATGTTGTCCCCAGCTTGGACGAAGATGGGATGAAGCTTTCCCCATATCAGTCTGATCAGCACTACGGTCACGAGGGCAGGCCTTTGTTGGCGGTGTCAGTGCGTCGATCTGAGATATTCCTGTTGATTGTCCGGGGAATAGATACAGTCTCAGTTTGAATATACATTGGCGGTGTCCGGGAAAGCGGACCCTATACATTACGAGATGCGGTACAGAGTCCCCCCGGACTCGGACACGGTGTGCCTGTCAGGGCTGTGGCCCGAGCTGGGAACCCGGGCGGTAGAGGTGCTCCTAGTGAGCGAGATGAGTGGGGATTTATTTTTGGTGGTTTTGACCGGGTAGGGGTATATAGATTGTTTGCTTGCTTGGCGTCATCCGGCACTGGGGTTTTGGTATTGGCTCTTGGTACTACTTGTATATCTATTTATGTGCTATATAGTAGCTAATAGACACCAGGTCGTCGCGTCTGGTACGCCTCTGCCCTATTAGTACGAAAGCAGTTCGATTCATATCGGCTTCTTGATTCGGTTACCTCTGCTATCTGGAGTACTAGCTATGCTATTTATACTAAGATTGTATTCAGTTGTATTATTTAAGTTACTTTGCATACCATTTCCAAGCCGATGCGCGCCCGTGGGGCGCTGCATTGCCTGCTGCGGGTACTCATAGACGAGGCAATCCCTCGTGATTCCGGCTAGCTATAGAGTCATCGGCTCTATCATCTGGAGCCTGATTTCTAGAGTGTAGCTCTTTTCCTTGATATCGTGTAGGTAGGTCGGGGCCACTGCCCCCGTCATTTACATTATTACTCATGAGAGGCTTGCGAATTGTATATATTATCTCCACAGTGAAGTTGAGGCGGTCGTGTGGTGTGCGGTTGTATATTCATTTAGTATCTATGTTTTTATGTTGGCCGTATGGGGCCATAGTTTGGCGATAGTGGTGACCTTGCGGTCAAGCAAGCTTTCAGTATTCCCTATGCTAAGTTTTAGATGACTAGACGACATGGTGGCCTTGTCGGCCCGCATAGGTTCCTTGTATTAGAATGTTTACGGTTATTGTTGTTGCATTCATAGGTGGCTATAGGCGGTTGATAGGGCTGTGTTTACGGCCGTTATATAGCCCTTTGTTTTGAAACACAGAGATAGAGCTGGCTAGGCACGAGATGTGCTTAGGCTCACCGATTGCTTGATCCCGAGTCCTACCAGGCACCAGTGCGATCCCTTACCCCCAAAGCGAGCGTGATGATTAATCCTTAGCTCGGTTGTGTAGCTCGTAGGTGGACGTAGGCATGAAAGAATAATACTATGTTGTATTAATTTAGCAAGTTGTGGGTTTGAGAGCCAATTTGTAGGATGTTTGAGCATGCATATATTATTGTTGTGGATTGTGTGTGTGTGTTATGTTCGAGGCCTTGTGGCTTGTGGATACCCTATGCACGAGAGTTGTTTTATTAGGGATCGAGCTCGGGGTTGCCTTGTGGCTTGTGGATACCTAATACTGCAGTGTTTCAGTGGGGTTGAGCCCAGAGTGAAATGACCTACGGGATTGAGAATGATGTCTGTAGTGTCGAGTTGAGACATGATTCAAGTGGTCCGATATGTCTCCCGAGACTTCCTAGGATATAGGTGGTTCTCCCAAATGGATTGAGCTCCTTCTTGTTGCAGCCGAAGAGTGTCCGATTGGTTCTTGATTGATGATATTTGATTAACTGGTGTGTACTTGTGATTTGTTTGGCATTATATTATTGGTTGTTTTTGTTTGTTATTTGATAGAAGTGGATGCTAGATGTTGGTGGTGTTAGCTAAGGCCATTGAGGAGAGGTCTAGGCGATGACCCGGGTGAGTTGGGTCAACTAGTTGCCATTGTATTGTTATTAACTTTTGGACTTGTCGGGCTTATGGGGGCGAGTAGGTTACATTTGTATGTTTGCTTCTACTTGCCGAGGCTTAGGGGTCCGGTAGGTTTTATGTGTTTAGTTAAGTTGAGTTCTCCTTCTGCGATATGGTATATACATTTGATATCTAATCTTTGTCTTCCAGCTTTTCATCTTCATACTCGATATATTATTATACTGACGCCCTAGTCGAGGTGATGCATTCATGCCTGCAGGTGATGGTGGGATATTAGAACGGGTTCTTGTTTCTTTGAGTCGGTTTTCGGTTGAGTTGGTGTGCTCCAGTTTTTGAGTTACTAGAGGTTGGGTGTGTTAGTTGGGGAATTTTTGTCGGCAGTTCAATTTCTATTATATTTTTGGAGGCTCCGTAGACGTTTAGTTGTGGGTGTAGTGTCATTTTTATAGGCCGGGTGGTCCATGTTGTATAGTTGTTCTTCCATTAAATGGCCTCGACGGTGTATTGTATTTATTTTTTGGTTACAGTCGGGTGAGCAGCTTCTGCGATATTCTATCATCTCATTTTGATTGTATAGTTGTTGAACCTCATCGGTTATGACCTTTGTTTTATATTTTGAGCATCAGGCGTACTCACTTATCGGGAAGTAGCACCAAATTGCCACCAGCCTCCCGGAGTTTTGAGGTGTAACAGGTAAATGTGTATACAGGGTGATATACAGTTGATGGGTGAGTATAGGTATAAAATTTTATGAATACTTGAATGTGATGGTAGTAGAACAACAATATGGTTGGGGAATAATCCAAATATGAGAGAGAAAGATTTGATAAATAATCTATTCTAATTATTGAATATGGTGGAACCGGATGATAGGTTGTGGGGTTGTATATTCTTAATGGTATATTATTGATTATTGTAAGAAGAAAGATGTTCTTGCGAAGTGTAATAACAAATTTTTGAATTAAAAATGGAGTTGGAAGAACTTGAATATCGAGTGGCTATGAATTTAGTAACAAAATAATAACTACAATAGAAATGGAGAATTAACCCCCAAGGAGTTTTATCCCGAAATAGGAGAATTGGGATATTCATGATGAATATTATCTGTAGTTAGCAAAGTCTATAAGATTGAACTAATCAATAATTTGAATAGCTCTGGCGTATATATACACAAATATGGGTGTAAGTATATTAATACCTTTACGAGTCTATATGTGTATATCTAATTGCCCACACCTTTATTTAACTATAACTTGGAATTACAAGAAATTGGACTATGACTAATGTCTTACACATATATTGAAGAGTGATGAATATTTTTGGATGGTCTTGAGCAGGGGATTGTAATATATTTATGGTGGTATAACTATATTACTTGAATGAATTCTAAATTAATTACCACTATGAATATATATATATATATATATATATATATATATATATATATATTAATGAATGCAGGGTAATACATACATCACGAGATGAGAGGCTCGTGTCAGAGGGAACATCGGACGACGGCGGTGTGTATATAAATACTTGGATATGGTGGTTCGTGCTTGAGGTGAGCATCCGGACGAGGTATGGTATAAGAGGCTCGTGTCTGAAGTGAACATCTAAATGAAACTAATGAATGGGAGCGGGTACCACGCGCGTGCGGTACATGGATTTCTAGAATCCCCAGTAGCTCATGATTGGAAGGGCATAAATAAGACCCTCTGGAATGTATATACAAATATATAGATGTGTGAGCGATGTACATATATACAGATGTGATATGTGATATACCAACATGATTTTAGCATGACATGAGATATGCGGATATAATATAAGATATACAAATATGATATAGGTATGACACGAGATGATACGAGATATGGTACAAATATGCCAAAGTGAGACTGATGAGGTGTGGATGCATACATATTTTTCATCTCTCAACTGTGGACATGGTTCTATTGATATGAATTATTGTTTCTGATTAATAATTTAATTGTGTTTACTCGATAAAAGTTTGATTTTTGTGATTTGGTAGTATGAGTTAATGATTTCTTTCGATCTTGTAATTAGTCCCTTGTAATGGTTATTCCTTAATATTACTTCGTACTGGGTTAGTCCTGACTATGGGATATTTTGTAAATAAGAATAGAAGTTAAGATTGTAATATGATGATATTGGATGTGGATGATTTATGATGGCTAAATAAATAGGTAACCGATGTTATTAAGATATTCTTGAGGCAATATTAAAAGAATCTTGGGTAATTAGGCCTTAATTAATAGTAATTGAAATATGGCAATGAGTAAGATGATCACAGTCTTAAAGGGTGTGTTGAAAAGGAGAAGTGCCGGTGATACCGACTACGTTAGCGAGGATACGCTGCGGCCGATAAATTTTCGCTACCACGAGACCGTTATAGCGGTCACTTGACAGTTGTAGTGAGCTACGAAAATAGTATAGAGCATGTGCTTCAATGTCTAGGGTCCTAAGGGAAAGTAGTAGGAATACAATAGGAGTGATGCGAATTGATGTGATGATGATAAAATTAATAGCATATAAATGTATAATGGAAGCTGATTGATAGGCGGATGGGATATAATTGTATGGTATAATTGTTGTTAACATTGGTTAATCTATTTTATATTGATATATACTGTTAGCGAACTAATCTTAGCCGGTCGATGATGCCTACCAATACGTGATATGTACTAATACTACCTTTCTACCGTTTAGGTGTAGGTTTTGTAGCAGATATTGAAATTTCATGATTGGTGTGGAAGGTACTGGTAGTATAAGCTCCTGCATTACTCTCCATAAGGCGAGATTGTGTAATTTGTTGTCACCGGTCTGTTTGAGTTTTGTACATGTCTAGAGTAGATCCAGGCAAAGTTTAGTCTGGTGTAGGAATTATTTTATTTATTGAAGATGTTAAGACTAAACGTCCATGTATTTGAAATAATTAAGTATGATGAGGTTTTTGTTTGTCTATATATTTAAAAAAAAAGTTCCTGATGCCCACAATTCACCTATTTGAGTCATGTCAGTTGATCAAGGGATTCCATTTGGCGACAGAGATATTTTCTGCTATTTTGGTTGATATGCAGAAACTTTTCTTTGCAGAAAAAATATATTATAAGATCAATTACTTATTAGATGAAATTTCCGTGTACTATGTCTATGAAGCTTATTTAGGTTAGATAGTAACTATGATACTCATAAGGAGAATAATTTCCGAGCTCATAAAACATTTTTATCGATCAAACACCTTAAGTGACTTTCATAAAAAAAATATATTTTTCTACAAATTTTATCAAATCAAATACACCCTAATTACATATATAGTGACCCAAAAATTTCGCAAGTCTTTAAGGACTTAAAGTACGCTAACGTGCACTAAATTCATCGTTTCATATGCTACTGAGAGCTAATAATTGAAAAGAAGTATTATTTGAACATGAAGATATAAGTGAGACATGATTTGAAAGGTGTATATATGTTGTTTGAGAGAGGACAAGTTATTTAAAGTGATTTTAAGTGTTTGCAGTAAAAAGATGCCAAGCGAAACATGACATATATTTTATCCTTCCTTACCCCAATTTATTCTCTACCAGCTATTTTACTATGAAAATCATAAAAATAGTTATAGCGATTTCCGGTATATTGTGAGCATTATTGTCGTTGTCAGTTATATACTACGTATTGTAGTTTTCATTAATTTAAAGTTAAAATTCTCAAGTATCTAGATGGTTATTATTCATCTTCGCATATTCAAATATTTACTACATTTTGTTCAAATGAATTACGGAAAATTGACATGATATATTTAACTTATCCTTCTATTGACATAGAATAATTTATTTTTACTAGTTGAAATAATGACCTTTTACACATATTAGGTCAGTGAAAATGGCATTTAATAGTGAAAAATTGATGTAAAATTAGAGATTTTTTACATGGTGCTTTCATTTTTAAAGATTTTGTGTATTCTCTCGTTATTTTTCTTGGAGATTTCTTTTTTATCTATCGTCTTTCCTAAATTCTCTCCATTAAAAGTCTACTACAAAAATGAATCTTCATATTTGGTAAATAGAATCCTTGACCATATTCATTATGTGTGCTTTTTTTCCTCAAAAAAATTAGGATTTTGGAGTTCTTTATCTTGCGATTGGAAATTAGAATGTTTACAAAAAATTTATGTTTTTATTCTAAATTCAATGAGTAAGACTAGTTCTTCAAAGAAACTTGACAATAATTAAGGTAATGACTCTGATTTTCAAGATTTTCCGTCTACGAGATCATCTATGTATCAAATCAAATAAAAAGTTCTCAAAAATGGAAGTATATAGAAAGTAAAGTTTTAAGATACTTTGAATGTATATGCAGCTCATATTATGTATACACAGTGGACAATATGTATACAAACCTGGTTATATATCAAAATGCTTTGAATAAAGTTAATACCATTTTTGACGTATATATCAATAACTTATAATTGTATAAATCGCCTAAATTTATATATATAATATTTTGTAATAAACTTTATGTATACAAATAATGTATATAAATATAGTAAATTACTGGCGTTACCCTATCACTTAATCGAATTTATATTTTTGAATCAAATTATAATAGTATACAACAATAATATGTGCATTCTGCTTTATGTATGAATAAAGTTGGTGGTAGATAAACAACTCTTCCTATTTTTAAGGAGTAAAAAAATAATAGTAATTAAGGTTTAATTAAGCATGAATTATATTTTAAACTTACAAATAAAATTTGAATTCAATATTTATTAAAAAAAATAAAAAATATTGCATTCCTTGTAAAATGTTGATTTAAACTGGAATAAAATATTACATTCTTTATAAAGCGTTGGTCTTTTCTTGTTTGGCTAATTTGTGCCAATACTCTTAGGCCGAAAATTTCCTAATACGTTTTGAATTATAAAATTGTCAATCATATATAAAACTTATACCTATATGTCAATCTCCCATAAATTACCTATTATCTATTTATTTCTATTAATGATGTGACATTTTAAAACTTGAAATAGCAGCTCAAATTTCATTTGAATTTACCTAGTCAATAGCCTAATCCCTTTTAAAAGCAATGTCAATCCAACCCTTATTTGAGTAGCAGTTTATTTTTAAGGGGATTAAACCTAAAAGTACAAGTTTAATCTAAAATTGTTATTTTATAATCCAAAAAATATTAGAAAAATTTTAATCTCTAACTATTGACAATTTATAGCCAAAAATCACTAAACGTTGTTTCAATACTAAAATAATATTCTGGCTATTTTATGGAAACGCATTAAATTTAAAACTAATAATTGTATACACTAGAGTTTTAACCATAATTTTTTCTTTAAAGAAATAGTTGCATACAAATCTGCATAAGTAGTTTCTTTATTTTGCGCATTAAGCGATGTTGCAAAGCGATTGCAATATTAATATTTCAATCAAGAAAAAATTTCAAATATAAAAATGACAATTTTACCTGTTCTAATCTAGCATAAGCGAAAAATGGGATAAACTATAGATTTGTGGGTTATATCTGTGGATGGGGTAGTCACCAATATAGATATTGATTTTAATGGATTCGTTCTACTAATTTATTTACTCGGTTGGGCGTTGATATTTTTATCAATTCTTTTGAAAATTCGATATAAAATTGATGTCGATTCCTCGCCAATGTTGATTTCTAACAATATGAGATTGCGAGTATACTTCGAGTTGAAGAAAAAAAGTGAAACAATTTTGTAATTTATCCATTATGTGTAACTTGGAGGAGCTATTGATATACGGCCCGGCGTGTGGTCATTGATGTTCTACAGTACTACTACTCAATAGATTCAAAATTATAAATACACGCTATTCACAATTTAAAATTGTGCACATTATAAAACCTGCAATGCTTTTTGAAAGTAAAAAAATAACATCTAATAATTAATTAGCCAAATGTTCAAAAATAATAAAAAGAAAATGTCATCTACTATTAAAGGTTGATATGAATACTTCTTTTTTGGCTATTCAGTGCGTTTGTTTTGCACAGACACTCAGCCTCTGCCCTGGTCAAGAAAAATAATTGAAAATAGAGAGTATTGGGAAAAAGGGCAGAAAGCATGAAAATGAAGGCTATGGAGCACAAAATAGTCACTAATGAGTTTTAAGCAAGCATATGGTACTTGGATTACATATCACCACTTGTCTTGGCCCAGTCAATAATGGGGTCAGTTTTGGCTCCTACATAACTTACCCACTGATGCATACACAATGATCTCCCAAGTTCTGATTTCATCATCTTGGTTTCGCCAGTTTTTCCTCAGCTATCCAGCTCGCTCTGTTGAAATTCTTGAAGCTGCTTGACCCAGCGATAACCTTATCGGAATATAGCTTGTATTATTTTGAGCTTTCATACCATCTCTCTAGATGTTTTGCTGTATTCTCCAATTTCTGGTTTAACCTTGTTCCTTAAAGTTCTTTTAATTTTGAGGAAAGGTAAAGGTACCATGGTGCTGCTTACTTTGTTGAAAAATGAGTTAAATATAAAATTGTTGGCCAGAAAGGCAAAGCAATATTATCCACTTGTTTGAAACAAACCTGTTTGCTGCTTATCAATCTTGAGTCACTATTATTACCTTGCCACGACTGTACACGTCTTATTTGGCATAACAAGTTTTGTCTGCCATTGCCGGGGCTTCAGCGAAGTGGTGAATTTTTTATTTTGTGTGAGTGCCTAATTTTATATGTGTTACAAAAATATTTGATAATTTTATGATTTCGTTTATTTTGTTTTTAGTTTGATACCCTTTGGATACTTGACATCAGTAGAACACCAAATGGGTTGAATGGTGGATACTCATATTTTGGTGAGTCTTGTGCGGATTGGCCGGAGGATCCAGTGTGGCAGCATTGTCCTACTTGTAGTATAGATAGTGGTCAGGATGGCCATTAGAATGGTTTTCAAAATTCTTTGCGTATTCCCTTTCCCAGCTCTTACTATAGTCCTTCTATTGTTTTTGATGAGTTCAGAAATGATGAAGAGGACTTAGAACACTGGCTTCAGAGATAGAAAACCTTGTTAAAAATAGGTCCTTGAGCAAACTGAAGCGATGAGGCAGCAAATGGAAGTAATGAGAATTCGAGGCAAGGAAAATGGAGAGGCCCCAGAAATGATGAAAGCCAAGTTCACAGAGAGATAAGAGAGCTGAAATTTCAGCTTGAATGGACATAAGTCACGGTCTTAGCCAGCCTCAAGAGATCTCAAGGAGAAAAAAGAGTGATTTCCAACTAGAACAAGCTCAGCAATTAGAAGCTCTTGAGAGTCTTTGTGATGGTTGCACATATATAGCCAATCCAGTCATGAAAAGTGGGTTCTAGTATTTTTATATTCATGTGGAGTTAGATGTTGATGTGGAGAAGATTGTGCAAAATTAAGGAGGTCAAGCATAATATAGTTTTAGAGTTGAGAGGTATATTGTACCCCACTCTAAGAATTTCTTGACATTAAGTTTGGTTAACAACCTAGAAATGAAGTCTTCCAAGCTTGTAAAGAAAGGTCTAGAGGAGGAACAAGTCACCGTATATTCTAAAATTTGTTGATTCTAAGAGACAAAATGACTTTACTTACGTAAGGGCCAATAAGTGCCAAAAGCGACATCTACTGCTTGGTCCTTTAATATTTTCACCACTACCCCTAGAGAATAAGAGGATATTGGAAGAAATTAGGGTAAATTCATATCCTCAAAGTGAAAGGAAAGTGGTGAACTTGATGTGATCATGGTATGACGTAGAGTAAGTGCTGCTTGGGAGGCAGCCAAGAGTACCCTGGGCAAGAAATTTCTTTTCATTTTTGTTTTTAATTTTATTTACTTTCACTTGTTGTTGTTGTTTTGGTAACCAGCCTGAGATTGAGGGAATTCTAAGTACCTTTAGAAGAAAAAGCTAAGGAGCATGGAAAAGAGATGAATGTGAAATTCGGTGACCCACTTTTCAAAAAATGAAAACATGTTGCTAGCTAGCCCTAGAGGCCTATGGAATTATCTCTCACGCTTGCTTTAATTGTAAGTGATGCTTTGGAACATAGAATATTTTAAGTGTGGGGTGAGTGAAATTTCAAAATTTTGTATTGATTTGGATGAATGTAGTGCTGAGTATAATGTTTTTTTGAAAAAGTTTGAATTGAGCACATTTCACCCACCCTTGATTTTTCTTTCAGTTTCTTTTCAAAAAGGAAACTGCTTTTGTGATAAATAAAGTACTACGTGTCCGTCATAAGCATTTTAGTCGCTTCCAGGGTCTTTTCTCGGCATTGGATGGATGGCGACCATATTGAGGAAAAATTGATGCAGTAGGTGGCAGTGAACACAGACCACACTACTGATTGGTAACTGATATTCTTGTTGAGTGTTATACATGGTTGTTAGATGCAAGTAGTGGTAATTGAGAAGCATGTTCAACGGTTATATAGCTTTGTTTGAGAAACCTTGGTTCGATTATGACTATGTATGCTTGAAAGCTTAGTACTTGAATTCTTGTGATAGCTGATTGAGAGTCTACTGAATCTGTCTTTAATTGAACATGTGCAATGAGTGTTATGATTCTTCATGTATTGATGTAATCATGTAGTGTCTAGAATTTTCTGGTGTGTTTGCAAGCGAAATGAGGAATGTTAATTGTAGAAGATGATGTAGGCATTCTTTTAAACCTATGCTTTACCTACCCTTAATGCATAATCCTAGTAAACCTTATCAATCCTTTAGCCTATTCTTGATTAGGCAGATCAAAAGCCTAATCCTTTTCTTTGAATAGAACTAAATTTATTAAAATTCTAAGTGGTTAAGTGAAAAATGCATAGAATTGGAGTGAGAATTTGCAGGAAAATAGTTTTGGAAGTTGATTGTGTTTGCTCTTAATTGTGAAATTATTGAGTCTTTTGATAAATAGCTCTTGTGTTTCTCAATTATGAAGTAGCTAAATCTATAAATGAAGATGTGATGATTGGTGTTTGATTAATTAGTTGTGCTAGATTTATCTTGTTATTACTTTAGTGTAAATCTATTGATTCTCCTCAAATTATAGTTGATTGCAGTAGTTGTAAATATGTGTGTATTATTTTCTTACTTAATTTTGGCCCGAAAATGAATTAAGTAATGGGGGAAGAAAATTAAAAGTGGGTTGGGATTACAATGTGTGGGGTTGGGCTGAAATGGCCAAAACCATGGTTAATCCATTAAGTTGATCGCTAGAAATAGCTTAACCTAACTCTAACCATATTGGAATAGTTAGATTGCACACGAGGTTCGAAGAACTTGGGAAAGAAAGTGCCCAAGTAGTTTGAAAAACATGGACACCATTTTCAAGGTTATTTACATATAATAACTCGATTGTCTAGTAAATCTCAATTCGATTCTCATCCCATCATATCACACCTCTGGCCTTTGCTCATTATTGTTTCTACGATTTTGGTTATCTTTGTCTCTTGTTTAGATGAGTTTAGATTGAATTTACTCCCCCAAAATTTTCTTTTACTTTTCTTGTACATTGATACAAATTAATTCAAGTTAATATACAACTATTGTATGATCATTTTACATTCTTGGTGCGATTCGATCCTGATATCCATTGGGTTATTTTTTTTGATACAACGATCATTTACGTTCTTACATGGGTGCGATTTGGGTGTTAAAACCTATAAGTTGTAGTCTTGCCTTTGACGAATGAGGTTAGATAGTAGTGAATGAGGAAAGCTTAAAACCAAGGCTTGAAATTCACTATGTCTTGGTGAACTAGGGAAGCTTTAGGCTAGACATTCCACATAAGTAAATTGGGCAACAATGGTTTTAGTTGCATAGTTGAAGATCACGGCGGGTTGTTGTCACACAAGTGAGGTATTTTATGTTGTGTTGATATTAATACAAAGGTTGGGAATTAACTCTTATATGTGTTTTTCACCATAATTCTTCGCACCAAAAATAGTCTAAGTAAAATTAAGTGTTGTTAAAACGAGCTTAGTAAGCATGTGGACAGCTGCTACACGGTGGGGTGGCGCACGAGCGGAAGCTTTGGTGTGTATAAAGGCGCACATGACAAGCGGTATCAAATCATAGCGGTACTTAGATAATGGCTGGCGGAAACGTTGAACTGCAGGAATGGCTTGCATCGTTAGAGGTACTCCTCGGCATAACCGACGACGATGCAGATTTGGTGGACTTGTTAACTCAGATCCATGGAGTCAACATGAAATTCACAAAATTTCATGCGGCATAGGCAAATAGATAAGGATCTAAGAGAGATAACATGCGGTGAAGTTTGATCTTTGTCAAGGCGAGAGAGATGGAAACAATTCGCAAGAAAAAGGAGGATCTGCGGGCCAAAGTTCTCCTGTTGCTTAGGGCATTGCATGGCACTTCTTTTCATATTGAGGAGCAAACCAAGTTAAAAGTTCCAAGAATTAAAAGGCGCACAATGGTTTACAAGCGCCAAGAAGTTGGAAAATTTTCTCTAGGACATGGAAAATTATTTCCAAGCAGCAGGTGTGGACAGTGAGCAATGTCGATAAAAACTATGTATTTAGGTGATATTCCAAGGGTATGAGTGGCGAGATGATGGTTGATGAAGTTTAAAGCATGAGACTACCCAAAAGCAATGTGGAATGCTTTGATGAAGGAGTTAAAATCCCAATTCCTTGCAAGCAGCACATCTTAGGTAGCAAAGAGGATGAAGCTTGCTACGTTTAAGGCAAAGCAGTTGATTGCTGATGCTATGTCAGGAATTCTCATCCTTGATGCTACGTCTTGGCAACATAAGATGAAGACATGTGCACTACCGAATCTGTTGAGAAATCGTGGACGCAATGGGAGGTTAGGGGGAAGAATGTGCAAACCTCTCCTCGGCTATTGCAGCGGTAGATGGGTTAGCTGACTTTGATTTGGGTGAAGACCCTAAGGAAAATTCACACTCAAAGCCCAAGGACGAGGGAAAGGAGTGAAAGAAAGATGGGAAGACAGGTCTATAGATGATCATGAAAAAGGATGTCAAGGCAAGTCTTCCTTTGTGAAGAAGAAATTTGGTGGTACTATACATGTGGCGTGCCACACTTGAGAAGGACTACCCAATATTAGGAAAGGTGAACGCATTGTTGCTGCCAATGAGAAGAAAGAGGGAGAACCAAAATACATATATCCAGTGGGCAAGGAAGGTGATGAAGTCGAAGAAGTTGTTATGCCACGAGCCTACACCTTTTTGGACGTAACGGTGCCAAGCCTAGTGACTCCAAGTCGACCCTTGGTCTATCATTCACTAGTATTCTGAGTAATCATGCACAACAGAACTTGAAACAATATCATAAAGCATTAATGAAAGACAGAGTCAAACATAAAGCTCAAAACATTTGAATATCGATAAATTTGAAAATCATGTACATGCAAGCCATCTAACTGAGGGTTGCTGGGACAAGCCCCAACTAACTCAAGTGCTTGAAACTAATAAACCCAAGCTGAAAGGAAGAAATAATGCCCTCGGATGATGAGGACTCACATACAACTAAGAGGCGATGCTGCCATAGTGCGAGTTGAGTATGAGAACACCCAAAAACACTGAAATTTGAGATCTGTATTGGTGAGTTTGCTTATTCTAAAACTGGACTGAACCTGACTAGTGGGAGAGTCTATAACCGACGAATAACCATGAGTTAATTATTTACACCCGTAAAATTCCCGACACATAGATGGCCTATTGGCATTGGTTAAGCGTATTCCCAAGCCATACATGCTAGAAAAGGCACGGAAAAAGACCAGTTGAATACTGTCGAACCATCGCGGAAAGGCCGGGGCAGAGCCCCTCCGCGATGGCAACGTGTCACCGGAGGTGGAACCTCGCGTTGGCTCCGACACGTTGTCCTTGGTCGGGAGCCCAAATGTCTCATAGCCCCCACTTCGGTTCATTTCATTAACATATCAAATAATTTCCCGAAGCAGAGAGAACGAGGAGGGCAAAGGATATGGATAAAATATCGCTCGATTACGCCGTACAATCGTAGTCCAAATTCAAATTAGCCTCGAGATATGAGGTATTTAGCGGCGAGGAGCATTCCTACGGTTTAGTTTCGCGAAATTCGGCCGACAAACCATCGTGCTCGGGCTAAGGTAAGTGGAATTGCTCAGAATTAGTGTCAATGTGCTCCTAGCCTTAAAGTGAATATTTCTCCCTTTTGGACTATCGAGAAATAGCAAGTTTTCGACCGTCTTTCGATAAGCCAAAGTTTGGGCTATAAATATATACTAAGTAGCGTTTTCTTCCAGAGAATATTGATGTATTTAGTACTAGTGGCATATATGTGAATGCGATTGGAGAAATAGCTAGTGTACTGGCAGCTTCGTTCGTTAGAGTTTGGACCAACCGAAGATTTAAAGTGTCATAAAAGGCCAATTTCTTCGGTAAGTTAGCAACTCTATTTAGTATAATAAAGTAAACTCCGTAATAGAATTCTCGGAGTTGTATAATGAGTTTGAGCGGTTCAGTAAACCTATTTTGCGTCATTCTATCGTACTCGGTCGAAAGTTAGTAAGCGGCACCAAATGGCGAGTTATCACTTGATTCGGTATAGCCAGTATGTGTTTTAGCAAGCATGTTTTTAGAATAATATGGCATATTATTAGAATAAAGATAGACAGATAGCACCTTGGCTACAGATTAGCCATTTAGACAGATAGTATCTGGGCTGCTCGTTAGCCATCTGTTGAGATAGTATCTTGGCTACAGGATTAGCCATACGTGAGATAAAGATCCCGGATTTAGTATAAACGTGTGAGAATCGGTATAGCAGGAAGAGATCGAGAATAAATCGGAAATTAAATAGTATTTTCAATTAAACATGCTTGCTATATATGTGATTATTGATTGTTGAGACTTAGTTGTGTCGTAGAACTTATGAGAGTCCTCGCCGCCCAGGTTTGTAGCTATGTCGCCCAGGCAGGTGGGTTTACGTCCTCCAAGGAGTGGCATGCCGTCCAATTGGACGAAGATGGGATGAACTTTCCCCATATCAGGCTGATCAGCATTACAATATCGATTACCCTGTTGTGCGCGTACGCCAGAGGGCAAATTGAACCGATTCAGTTACGAATCTCAAATTATAGAGTCCTCAGGACTCGAACCACGGTTATTGCTCGAAAATGGCCCGGGCAGGCCAGAGGGCGGCAGAGGTGCTGTAGATTAACAGATGGTAGGAGTGACTTATTTTGGTTGGTTTTTGACAGATAAGGAGTATATAGATTGTTTGCTTAGTTGCTTTCCCTTGGGCTTATGGGCGTTAGTATTGGTTCTTGCTTGCTATATATGTATATGTATTTATGTGCTATATAGTAGTTGGTAGATCTTAGGATGCCCGACGACAGGTACGCTCCTGCCCTATGAAGTACGAGAGAAATGCGATCCGGCTTATATTGGTTCTTGCAGTTGATTACATCTCACCTTTATTCGGAATTTCTAGTTATGTTATTGCAATATTTTGTATTGATTCTTTCATCTTTAATCTGGAAGTGAATAGCGTGCCCATGAAGTATTTGCATTACTTGACTGCAGTACTCATTAGAGACAAGGCGATCCCTCGTGATTTCGGCCAGCTATAGAGTCATCGGCTCTATCATTTGGAGATTGATATCCGAGAGGTGTATTTTATTTTCTTTTATTGTACAATATGGGTAGGCCGGGGCCCTGTCCCAACCATTTTATCGGTACTCATAAAGGCTTGCAGATTGTATATTTACATCTCCCTTTGTGTTAGTTGTGCCGGTCGTGTGAGGCCGTGCGTCTTGTTTGGCTGTTGCTTATTGATTATGTTGACGTGTGGGGCCATAGTCGATAGTAGTGGTGGCCTTGTTGGTCACGTAGTTATCTGATGTTAATTTGTTGATCACGGATGACTAGTCAGCATGGTGGCCTTGTTATGATAGGTTTCCCTACGAGAGACTAGGATTCTGGTTAGCTAAAGTTTATATGCGGTGGCTGCCAGGCCCGGTCGGCTGGTATATTTAGCCGTTATATAGCCCATTGTTTCAGAAATGCGAGATGACTAGCCGAGCACCGGAATGTGCTTAGGCTCACCGATTAACTTGCCCAGGTCCTACCAGTCACTTTAAGGCGGGGCGTGACAAACGTTGTATCAGAGCGAGGTTGTGTCGAGGAGTCTGAGCGAGCTAAGTAGAGTCTTGTCTATGGATGTAGTGTGCACCACATACTATAGCGAGGAGGCTGTGAGCATGATGGGATGGTTACTCTTCTTTCTCATTCAGTCGTGCTATAGAGCGGTACAGTATAGGGTTGAGTCCCTAAAAAACTTACCATATTCTTTGATTTACGAGACACAAAGACGGATCGGCAATACCCTATCCACGGCCGAAGGTGGATACGGCGGGAAAGCTCGCAGGGGAGCCACCCTCGATTTCATTCGATCGGCCGTCACAGAGCGATATAGAGGTTTTATCACAGCTCTCAGCGGTCCCCCTCACATCAAAGACCGTTTGGCGACAGCGCCTCCGATAGCTCACTGTGCCTAGCCTCAAACCAAGAAGTTATAAGCATAGCATTGCATACGAGTTAGAAATTTTTAATTTTATATATATAAGATCTAATTAAGGTTACAAACAATACGGTTATGGATAGTGTGAAAGAGGGAAATGCAGGATTCCCATATCCATCTTTTTTCCAGGATAAAATTCACAGTTCCGTGTTTCCATTTTGTGGCAATAAGAAAAGGCTATTCCACCTCTTGATTTTGATTGTAGTACGGTAAAGGGGCATAAGAATTGGTGAGGTTACCCAAATCAGCGATAGTGAAGATAGATTGATTAATTCCAGTAAGTCTTAGAAGAGGCGCAAAACCTCCTATGATTACGTAAGAAGTGCAGACCCTCATGGTAATAAGCGAGAAGAAAGTAGGCTGCTAGCTTACTCAAGCGAGTGCTGTAAAGACACCGTGATAATGACACTAGTAATAGTCAAGTTTGAGTGGGAAAAAGGCCATGTCCGCCAAATACGCTGACAATAACAAGACATACCTGCAAGATAATAATTCTGGTTTCGGTGGTGATACCGAAAGATAGGAGGAGTCTTGTGAATCGGATGGGTGCGATTGCAAGCCGAGAAGAATAAGTTGAGACAGGCGGTAACCTTAATAACAATGAAAGGCAGGTATCTTGAGCCTGAGCTCGGCTTAAGCGAGACCAAGAGTGAAAAAGCGAGGAATACGAGATTTTTGTTGAAGTAGAATCACCCAGTTGATAAGATATTCCTATGTAAGAACTAAGCCTCGAAGCGATAGTTAAGAGATAGTAAGATTGTGGTTCGAATGCTACGGTATGTCCGCCTACGGAGAAGTTAGGAAACACGAGACTCTAATCTAGTGGCCTAGAATGAGCCAATGAGGCGGTGTTGAGCTCTCAATATAACAAGTAGAGGCCACAAGGTTCAAGCGACCCCATGTTGTAAGAATGTGAAATTCAAACAGCAGACCATAACTAAAGTGTATATGTTTGTTACTTCCAGAATGGGATGAAAGTCAAATGAAAATGATAAGAGAAGGCGGGAGATATTATTAGGCCAGTAGAAAGCGGTAGATCATGTACGATATGAAACTCGGCAAAGCATGTCGGAAATTCATGTCACTACAGAATTGAGTATGTATTGTACGTAGTTATTGATATATATATGTATAGATAACAGATATGCTGTGAGCAGTTGTCAATAGAGTTACAATAGCAACCTGATTAGTGCTAGGAAGTATATACGGTCGTACAATAGGACCCCTCGTCAAGAAGAGGGTATGTAAGTGATTCACGTATGAAGCCACATAGAAACTTTTTCCAGTTTTCAGTTATTGAGTTAATAGACCTATATGTTTGTTGCCAGATCTAGGCTTTAGAAGCTACGGGGAGTTAGTAGCCTGAATTAGGTGGCTGATGATGAGGCACGGTTAGATGGTCTAGCGACCAGGCGCTTTGTGAAGTAAGCCGAGGAGCATCCCTAAAGATAAAGTAACATTATCGCATGTGCGAGAACCAGGTAGAGCCAGACAGGCATACTTCGAGTTAGTAATAGAATTATTTTCTAGTATATTAGCTGATGCATTACATCGTGTCGGCCTTGTAGATGAGAGTTGACCTTCGTCCAACCTAAGCGGTTAATATGTGGAACACCGCGCAAGTAAGCCAGCCATCCCAGTTAGATAAACCCGTGGTACCCCAAGGAAGGGTCCACATACGTAGTACGATGAGACAAATTACTTCGGTTGGTTCTCGTAAGGTATTCCAGCAGAGCCTAGCGAAGGCCGGTCCTTACGGAATGGCTTATAAGACCAAGAATTTCCTAGAAGCAGTAGTATAAATCCAAGTGGATACGAACAAGGTGTAAGAAATTGGTAGTACTCTGCTGGCACGTGTTTCACTAAGACAAGGAGATCAGTAGGCTCCCGTGAAGATCTAAATTGATCGCCACGAGTAGGTCAGGTAAGCCCAGCTTTCTGATTGTTCAAAGTAGAATAACAAGGTTAGACACAACTCCGTGATTATGCATGAGCTACAGATGCTCAGGTAGAACATTTAGGGCATTGTTAGACTACTGCCACAGTTGGGTCATTCCAACCCGGCTATTTAGTTAGTCGGGGTTATGCGGCTAGATTATTAGAGATCATGATCATTATCGGGATCATACGATCGAGATAAAGGCACAAGGTGCGCAGGAACGGTCGTTAGGTTATCCCAAAAATAAGTAGCCTTAGCATGCTGTTACACCCTGTAAGATTCCTGGCACCTAGATGGCCTATTCGTGCTTTGGTTAAGCATATTTGAAAGCCATACTTTATAGAATAAAGGCCCGAAAGATCGGACGTAGAGCACAGCCGGGCACTCACGGAAGGAGCCGGAGCGAGAGCCCCTCCGCGATGGCACCGTGTCACGAAGTGGGGCCACCGCGTTGGCTCCGTGACATGCTGGGCTTAATCCGGCCCAAGTATGTAGCCCCACTTTGGTTTTAAGTGGTCATTTATCTTATAATTTCTAGAAACCTCGTGTGACAACGGAAGACGAAGAAGGTAATATAATATCGTCCAATTACACTGCCAAAGGTAGTCCAAATCCAAATTAACTGAATGCTGGTATTTAGCAGCCAGGAAGCATTCCTACAGTTTTGTTTCGTGAGTACGGCGTAGACAAATCGTCGAACTCTAGGACTAAGGTAAGTAGAATTGCTCCGAGACTAGTGTCAACGTGCTCTTAGCGTTAAAGTGAATAACTACTCCCTTCTGGACTTTCAAAAAATAGAAAGTTTTTGACGTCTTTCGATAAGCCTAAGTTTAGGCTATGAAATATATGAAAGTGACGTTGTCTTTTAGAATAGTGATGTATTTAGTACTAATTAGCGTGTATGTGAATCGGTTGGGAGAAAGCAGTGATCTTGACCGAGCTTCGTCCGACAGTCGGATAACTCGAGGTTAAGGTATGTAAAGCCAGTCTCTTAGGCAAGTTAGTAGCTTTAGCCTTGTAAATCATAATAAACTCTGTGAGTGAGTTCCGAGTTGAATGTTAGTATTGAGTAAGTTCGGTAAATCGGGTTTGCGTTGTTGTATACGTACTCAGCCCGAAAGATAAAGCATGCGCCAAATGGCGAGTTAGCATCCAGATTCAGTATAGCCTATTGTATGATTAGCAAGCATGTTGTTAGAATAAAAAGATATAATTATCGGAATAAAGTTAGTAAAGTAAAATCGGGCAGGGGAGATAGTAACTTGGCTACATATTAGCCATACGGTCAAATAGCATTTTGGCTACAGATTAGCCATACAGACAGCAGATAGTATCACGGCTGCAGATTAGCCATACGACAGATGATATCTTGGCCACAGAATTAGTCATACGGTTAGATAAAGATCACGGATTGGTATAAAAATAGTATGAGAATCGAGATAAACACAAAAAGAGATCGGAATAAGAAATCAGAAGTTAGATGGTAACTAGGTTAAACATGCTTGCTATTTATGTGCCTATTGTTTGTTGAGACTTGGATGATTGTCGTGAGGCACCCTTTTGAGCGTCCTCGCCTGGGTTAGTAATCCTTGTCGCCTTGGGCGGGTGGGTTTTACGTCAATCCAAGGAGTGAAAATGCCATCCCCGGTTTGGACGAAGATGGGATGAAGCTTTCCCCATATCGGAGCTGGCCAACATTATTATATAGAAATCCCTGTTGTGCGTCTAGCGCCGAAGTAGGTACATATTTATGCGCATGATTGCTCTGAAAGCCACATTGTCGGCCTTTCCACAGGAAAGCAGTACGAGATACGTTTGAGATACGGATATAGTATAGGAGTCTCCCGGACTCGGGCACGAAGCTATTTATATCGGAGGCTATGGCCGAGAATAGGAGACCCAGGAGCCACGCGGAGGTACTCGTAGTTATTAGATGAGTGGAGTGACTTATTTTTGGTAGTTTGGCCAGGTAGTATATAGATTGTTTGCTTGCTTGGCGCCATTCGGATTATAGGGGTTGGTCTTGGCTCTTGCTATATATATTGTATTTATGTGCTATATACTAGTTAATGACGGCGGACCTTGGCGTCTGATGCGGCTCACGCCCTGCTCCGATGCGAAAGGTTTGATCGACATATCCAGATCTTACGATTTAGTTATCTCCTGCTATATAGAAATGCTAGTTATATTTATCTATATTCAATTGTATTCGGTTTCTTTGAATACTCGGTTCAGCCAGTGCGCGCCCATTAGGGGAGCCGCATTGCCTGCTTGGTATTCATAGACGAGGCGCTCGCTCGTGATTCGGCCCGGTTATAGAGGCATCGGCTCCTGTCATCGGAGCCTGATTTCCATAGGTGTAGCTCTTTCCTTTTGTTGTACAGTATGGGTAGGTCGGGGGCTTGTCCCGTCATTTCTATGAGTACTCATAGAGGCTTATGATTGTATGTGTTTATCTCCCTGTGGTCAGTTAGGCCGGTCGTGAGGCCGTACGTCTATTAAAGTCGTTTAGCATTTCTGTTATGTTGGCTGGGGGCCATGGCAGCTTGATGATGGTGACCTTATCGGTCACGTAGCCACTAGTATTCCCTGTTGAGTTTCCAGATGACTAGACGGATGGTGGCCTTGTCTGACCCACCTTAGTTCCTTGTTGTGAGTACGTTTCTGGTTAGGCTGTTATTAGAGGCCACGGTGGCTATAGGCCCGGTTGGCCGAAGGCATGTTTTACGGCCGTTATATAACCCCTTTGTTTCCAGAAGCACAGAGATAAACTAGCCAGGCACCGGATATTACTTAGGCTCACAGTTAGTAGTCCAGGTCCTACTAGGGCACCGGGGCGATTACAAGATAGTTACGGCGGAAAGAGTACCGAGACCTCCCGAGCGTGATACCTTTATCGGTACTATTCCCGGTATACGTTGATAACATGGGAATAGGAAGTCGAAGTATAATGTATACGAGTTGACATTTATTAGATATATAGGATTTGATTGAATTACAGACAATATCAGGCTATCAGATAAGTGTGAAGAGAGTGAAATCTCAAGGATTCCCATATCCCTCATTCCGGATGTGGTACAGTTTCATGTCTTCGTTTTGTTGCAATAAGAAAGGCTATTTCCCACCCCTTGACTTATTCTGTAGTACAGTAAAGGGCACCAGACTTGGTAAGGTTGCCCAAATCAAGCGTGGTGAAGATGGATTGATTAATTCCGAAAAATGGTAGAAAGTGTAAAAAAGAAAGAAGAAAGAGAGGCCTACGATTACGTAAGTTGTGCAGACCCTCATGATAATAAGCCAGTAGAGCAAGTAAGATTGTAGCTTACTCGAAGCAGTGTAAAGACACATCGGTGATGAACCTTTCATTAATAGTCAAATTTGAGTCGAAAAAGGCCAAGTCACTTAGTATGGTAGCAGAAAGCAAGACATACTGCAAGATTATAGTTATGATTCGAGTTATGATGTCGAAAGGTAAAGAGGTCGGGCAGAATTAGATGGGTCTAACTGTAATCCAGAAGAAGTATGAACTGAGACTTGACCAGTAATCTTATTAATAATGAAAGGCGAATTTACCTTGAATCCCGGAAGCTCATTTCAGCAGATAAGGGGAGGAAGCGAAGTACCCAGTTTGGTGAGGAAATTAGAATCACCCCAGATTGATAGAATATTGTGTATTAAGGACTAAGCCTCGGACTAACAGTTAAGAGATAGTAAGATTGCGGTTAGAATGCTGCGGCCCATGTCCATCTACGGAAAAGTGAAACTACCGATACGGAGACTCTAATCTAGTGTGGCCTAGAGATAAGGCCCGTGAGATAGTCGTGGGCTCTCAATACTCTTCACTAGGGCCACAAAGATTTGAATTTTGACCCCACATTGCAAGAGTGGCAGAATTTCAAATATGGACCACAATTAAAAGTGTATATGTTTGTTTACTTCGAGAATGGGGTGACAATACAATGAAAAGAAAAGGATAAGAAGAGAAGAGGCATGAAGAGATATTAATAGGCCGTAGAGCGGTATATCATGTACGTATGAACTTGGAAAAACATGTCGAGAGATTGCGTATCACTATAGAATTTAGTATGTATTGTACATAGTTATTGATATATATATATATGTATAGACAATAGATATGCTGTGACCGATTGCCAATAGGGGTTACAATCCCTCGGGCTACGATTAGTGCCGGGGAAGTGTATACGGGCGTGCAGCAGGACCCCTCGCAAAAAAAAAGAGAGAAAGAGAGAGAGGGCAGGTTAAGTGTGACTTACGTATGAAGCCATAGAAACTGTCTCAGCTCTCAGTTATTAGTTAACAGATTTATATGTTTGATGTCGGATCTAGGCTTTAGAAACTACAAGAGTTAGTAGCTTTGAATCGAATTGGTTAGATAACAAGGGCACCTGATTGAATTGTCTAACGACAGCGGCGCTTGTATTGAGGAAGCATCCTAGAGATCGGTAACATTGTGCATGTGCTAGGAACCGAGAATTAGAGATTGAATAAGCATACATTAGAGGTTAGCAATACCAGAATTATTTTCGATTATGATAAGTGGACGTACATCATTTTCCTGACCTTGTAAGTGAGAGTGGCTTTAGTCAATCTAGCCGAGTATATATATGTGTAACACCCCGCAAGTTAGCAAGCCGTCCGAAGTAAGACAAAATAAGTGACACCCCAGGAAAGGGTCCACATCACATAGTTAGTGACAGACTAGTACTTCAGCGATTCTCGTAAGATATTCAGATACGAGCCCTAACGAAGGCGATCTTTAAAAAATAGCTCATAAGGCCAGGAATTTCCCAGAATGGCGGTATAAATCCAAGTGGATACGCACGGCGTAAGAAATTGGTAGTACTACTGCTAGCCGCGAGTGTTTACTAAGACCTAACGGTCAGTGGAGCTCCCCGTGAAGATCCGGAGATTGGTCGCCTGGGAGTAAGTCTAATTCGCCCAACTCTACGGTTGTTCAAGTAAAATAACAAAGCGAGATAGGTGGTGCAACTCTGCCAGTTATCATATTATAGATACTCTAGTAGGACATTTAGGGCATTGTTAGATTACTGCAACATTTGGGTCATTCAACCCGGCTATTCGAGTTATTCAGGTTATGCAACCGGATTATTAGAGATCATGATCATTATGGAGATCCTGCAGTGAATAAAGGCACAAGGTGTGCAAACGGTCGTTCGGGTTATCAGTAACAAGCAACTCTAGCATGCGGCGAAGGCCAGGTAAGCTCTAGCCATACCGGTGGATTACACAATCAGTTTCTCCGGCATAAATATCAGTATGACCACCAACTATGTGCCAAGTTCCTTATATATGAATATGTTGTATCAATCGAGAAGAGTCAATGAAGTAGCAAACGCTGTATAAATATATGGGGAGTTTGGGCGTACTTGTAGCCGAACAGCGAAATTCAGGGAAATACCCCCAGTTGGTTGTTTGGCTGTTCGTATAACGAAATAAAGGACAACGAGTGGTAATTCAGAGAACACCGCCGTGTCATTGTGGATTGTGGAGGTAAAGTGTGAAGATCGACCTAGTCCCGACAGGGCCAGTCCACTTAAGGGAAGCGCAAATTTCCGAATACTTGAGGATGGAGTCTTTTTGTGTTGTAAAGGCACCTCTGTGTTCCGAATGTTTGAAGAGCTCATGATTATGAATGAGGTACATGCCACTATTCTCTTCACCCCGGCGCGAAAATGTACCGATATGAGAAAACTGCGGTAGCCGAGTATGAAAAGAGAGTGCTGAATTTGTAGCCCGGTGTCCTAACTTCCAGGTAAAAACGAACACCCGAAACCAGGCAGGTTAACTTTCGGGACATAGTTGTGCCTCTCTGGAAATGAGACAGTGAATATGGATTTTGTGGTAGGATTACCGTAATAGACATAGACATGATTCTATATAGGTGATAGTTGACAAGTTGACAAAATTAGCTCATTTCACATCGGTAAGAACTACTTTCTCGGCCGAAGAATTATGCGAAGTTGTACATGGAAGAAATAGTCGGTGCAGTGCCAGGTATCCCATTATTTGGACAGGGAGAACACAGGTTACGACTAGATTTTGGCGGTCGTTTTAGAGAGGTAAGGTACCTTGAGATTAACTTGAGTACAACATTCACCCTCGAACGAGATGGACAAGCTGAACGCACTATTGACGCTCGAGGACATGCTACGGGTGTGTGTGCTAGATTTGGTGGTAGTACAGGTTGACATTGCCACTAATTGAGTTTGCTTATAATAACGGCTATCCCTCGGCTATCGAGATAGCGCCCTTGAGGCATTATACGGGCAGAAAATGTAGATCGGCGATTATAATTTGGTTTGAAGTAGAATCGGCATTGATTGGGCCGGACATTGTTCGGCGGTCGAGAGGAGAGTGGACATCGGAGAATGCCTACTGGGCCACAATTTGCCGGAAATCATATGCAAATTTACGGCATGAAATATAGGTCGATGTGAATAGCGGGTATTTTTGAAAGTATCTCCGATGAAAGGGGTGATGAGATCTTGAAAGAAGAATTAAGCTCGGCCCAAGGTTCGTCGGGCCATATCAAATTCGTCCAAGAATAATAGGCCAAGTGGCATATAGGTTGAAATTGCCTACAGAATTAGAATCAGTTCATCCAGGTCTTTCATGTCCATCTTGAGGAAATGCATAGGAGACCCGTCCAGGCAGTCCGATCCGGGATATCCAGGTTCTGGTAGCCCCTCTGACGAAGAGGTTCCGAGTAGCTATCCTAGGCAAGACAGATTCGCGAGGAGCTAAAGATATTGCGTCTTGTCAGAAATGCGTAGCGTAAAAGGAACCGAAGAGATGAGAGGGAGGCGGAGGAAGATATAAAGCTAGATATCTTCATTTGTTCAAGCCTAGTCGGGCGATAGGTATGTTAGTATTGTTATCTACGGTGCCTTATAGTTGTATATGTATAAATAGAAAGATTGATGTTTAACTTTCACACAAGATCCTGGTATTGTGTGGAGTACACATGTTGGACTTTTACGTATTTTGGGTTTTGGGATAGTCCATATTACGGGAAACTCGGCGAGAATTTTCCCAAAAATAAGTTGAGTTAGACAAGAAGTCCTCTAGACAGTTTTCATTCGAGGATGAATGTTTCTTAAGGGGAGAATATTTACACCTCGTAAGATTCCCAGCACCTAGATGGCCTATTCACGAGTTGGTTAAGCATATTTGAAAGCCATACGTGCTAGAAAGTGGATCGGTAAAAGATCGGACGTGAAGCACAGCCGGACCATCGCGCGGAAGGAGCTGGGGCGAGCCCTCCGCGTGGCACCGTGTCCACGGAGGCGGGAGCCACGTTGGCTACGTGACACGTTGGAGCTGTCAGGCAAGTATATAAGCCCACTTGAGTTTTAAGTGGTCATTTTATCTTATAATTTCCAGAAACCTCGCATGAGAACATAGAAGACGAATAGGTAATATGAATATGTCAGATTCTGGCTGCCAAAGGTAGTCCAAATCCAAATTAACCTCGAATACCGCGGTATTGAGCAGCAGCGAGCATTCCTATGGATTTTGTTTGGCAGTCAGGCGACAAGTGTTGAGCTGTAGGACTAAGACCAATTACAGGTGCCATCTCCAGACTAGTGTCAATGTGCTCCTGGCGTTAAAGTGAATACTTCTCCTTTTTGGACTTTTTAAAATAGAAAGTTTTGACCGTCTTTTCGATAAGCCTAAGTTTAGGCTATAAATATATTGCAGTAGCGTGTCTTTTAGAATAGTATGTTGGTACTGCTAATTGACGTGTATGTAGATACGGTTGGGAGGCAGTAGATGCGGCCGAACTTCATCCGGCGGTCGGATACCAGGACAGGTATGTAAAGCGATCTCTTTGGCAAGTTAGTAGATTTAGCCTTGTAAATCATAGTAAACTCCGAATTTGAGTTCAGGAGTTGAATGTTAAGTATTGGGTAATTTCAGAAATCAGGTTTGCGTTGTTGATCGTACTCAGCCCGAAAGATAGTAAAGCTTATCGCCAAATGAGTTAGCATCCCGGATTGTTATAGCCTATTGTATGGTCAGCAAGCATGTTGTTAGAATAAAGATGAATTATCAGAATAAAGTTAGTAAGTAAAATTTCACAGGCAGGACAGCATGGAGTTGTACATATACGGTCAAATAGCATTTTGGCTACAAATTAGCCATACGGGCAGATAATATCTTGGCTATAGATTAGCCACACAGGACAGATGGTATCTTGGCTACAGTTAGTCATGCATTTAGATAAAGATCACAGAATTGGTATACAAATAGTATGAGAATCGGACCAAACCTGAAAAGAGATCGAGAATAAGAAATCGAGAGTTGAATAAGTACTCAGAAGTTAAACATAGCACTGTTATGTGCCTATTGTTTGTTGAGACTTAGGTGTGTCGTGAGGCACCCCTTTGACGTCTCGCGCGGCCTGAGTTAGTAATCATGTAGCCACTGAGCCGGTGGATTTACGTCCTCCAAGGGTGGCATGCCGTCCCAGTTTGGACGAAGATGGGATGAAGCTTTCCCCATATCATTTTGGCCAGCATTATTATCTGAAAGCCTGTTGTGCGTCTGCCAGAGGCTGAAGTACCAATTCATGCGCATGATTATACGGAAAGCCCTATTGTGCGATAGCGCCCAAGGAAGCCGAGTACGGTGCGGTTCAAATACGGATACGGTACAGAGTCCTTCAAGCTCGGACACGGTTATTTATATCGGAGGCTATGGCCGAGACGGAGACCTAAGGGGCAGCGGAGGTGCTTCGTAGTTAGTAGATGAAAGGAGTGACCTATTTATTTTGACTAGTACGGCCGGGTAGGAGTATAGATTATTTGCTTGCTTGGCACCATCCGGCTTATAGGTTTGGTCTTGGCTCTTGCTTGCTATATTGTATTTATGTGCTATACTAGTTAATAGAAAGCGAGCCGTTGCGTCTACGGTACGCTCACACCCTGCTCTCCGGTACGAAAGGTTTGATCCGGCTTATATCGGATCTTACGGATTGATTTATCTCCTGTTATACAGAATTGCTAGTTATGTTACTCTATATTCAATTGTATTGATTGTTTTCGGTTGCTTTGCCTACTCGGTACCAACGGTATTGACGCTTCATTGAAGCATTGCATTACTTACTGCGGTATTCATAGACAAAGGCAATCTGTGATTCCGGCCGGCTATAGAGTCGCCAGCTCCTGTCATCCGGAGCTTGATTTCAGAAAGTGTAGCTCTTTTTCTTTTGTTGTACAGTATGGTGAAATTGACCTGTCCCGATCATTTCTCCGATTACTCATAGAGGCTTGCGGGTGTATGTATTTATCTCTCGTAGTCGATTGGGCCGGTCGTGTGAGCCGTGCGATGCAGCCCCATAGTCGTTTAGCATTTACATTTATGTTGGCCGTGTGGGGTCATAGCTTGGCAGTAGTGGTGAGCTTGTCGGTCACATAGCTTTTCAGTATTCCCTATGTTGAGTTTCAGATGACTAGACAACATGGTGGCCACACAATAGAGCCCATAGGTTCCTTGTTGTGAGTGCGTTCCCACGTAGGCTGTTGTGCGAGGCACGGTGGCTATAGGCCCAGTTGGCCGAGGCTGTGTTTACAAGCTGTTATATAGCCTTTGTTTCCAGAAACTTAGAGATAGAGCTGGCCGGGCACCAGATGTGCTTAGGCTCACCGGTTGCTTGATCCGGGTCCTACTAGGGCACAGGGTGCCGATCCTTACCCGGGGCGGGCGTGACATGTGGCGAAAGGCCGAGATAAGCTCTAGCTATATCGGTAGATTACATCATCTCGGCATAGTAAGCCAGTATGACCGTTAATTATATGCCAAGTTCTTTAAATATGAATATTTTGTATCAATCAAGAAGAGACAATGTAGTAACAAATGCCCTTATCCATAAATATATAGAGTCTAGCGTATTTGCCTTGAACAATGGGAATTATCTAGAGAAATACATCAATTAGCCAGCCTAGCCACTCGCGTAGCGAAATATAGGAACAGGCAGTGAGTAAGAACACCCTTAGTGTCATCATTAGTTGTGGAGTAAAGAACGGTAGCATAAGAATCTGACACAGTGGCGGGGAAACGCGAGATTTTCCAGATAATTGAGGAAAAAGTCTTTGCTTGATATAAGAAGCCTTTATATTCCAGATATTTCAGGGTTTCTCCTAGCGAATTATGGCAGTACATTACTTTGCTATTCTCTTTGCGGTGCAACGGAATTGTACCAAGATATCAAGGAGAACTACTGGTGGCCGAGGTATGAAAAATTGCAGGAATTTGTGATGTCCTACTTCCCATGAGTAAAAGCGAGACATACGAAACCCGGGCGGGTTAACTTAGGACATAGTTGTGCCTCTGGAAGTGGGAAGTAGTGAACATGGATTTTGTAAGCGGGATTACCCCATTACGAGACGAGAACACATTCTGTAATTTGATAGTTGACGGGTTGACAAAATCGGCTCATTTCTACGATGAAAGCTACTTTCTCGGCAAGGTACATGCAATTTATTTGAGAAATAGTTAGATTACAGTACGGTATCAGCTTACAACTAGATTTTGGTAGTCGTGTCCGAGAGGAATACGAAAGCGGATTAATTTGAGCACAACATTCCACCCTCGAGCAGATGGACAAGTGAGCACTATTCGGCTCAGGGGACACTACGGGCGTGTGTGCTAGATTTTGGAGATAGGCTGGGACGAGCATTTGCGTTAGCTCGGGATTTTGCTTAAAAATATAGTTACCATTCAGCTATCTAGATGACGCCCTTTGAAACACTGTATGGGCGAAAGGCTGGAGATCATGATTAGGTTTGGTTGAAGTGGGAGAATCGGCGTTAATTGGGCCAGACATTATTCAACGGTCGGAGGAAGGTGAAGCTTATCGAGAGAATGCCTGCGGCTGCGCTGAGTCGCCGGAAATCGTATGTTGATGTGCGGTGCAGAGACTGGGGAATTTGATGTAGTGACACAGGTATTTCAGAAAGTATCTCCGATGAAAGGGTGATGAGATTCGGCAAGAAAGTAGCTCGATCCAAGATTTGTTAGGCCTTATCGGATTAGAGTAGAAGGAGCCAGGCCAGAAGTGGCACCATGAGTTGAACTTGCCTCGAGAATGGAATCCGTTCATTTTGGTCTCCCATATGCTCTATGAAATGCATGAGTTCCCATCGGGCTTGATCGATCCGAGATATTCGGAATTCTGAAGAAGCGGCTCCTGAAAGAGGTTCATTGGCTATCTTGAACATCTGATTCATAGATTGAGAACCAAAGATATTGCGTCTGTCAAAGCCTTGTGGCGTAACGGGAAATGACTTGGGAGGCGGAAGATGTAGAAAACCAGATATCCTCATTTATTTCCAAGCCTAGTCAGGCGACGGGTATGTTAGTATTGTACTTATGTAGTGCCTTATAGTTTTTATATCACATTAAGTGAAATGATACCGATCTTAATACATCATGTGAATACTATAGTATTGTGGAGTACTTTTGTATTGGACTTTTCTGCATTTTAGGTTTTGGGATAGTCCATATTACGGAAACTTCGGCGAAATTTTTCTAGAATAAGTTGAGTAAGTTGTGAAGTCCTCTAGATACTTGAGTTCTCATTAGGGCCAAGATGTTCTTAAGGGGAGAATGTTACTCAGTAAAATTCCTAAACACATAGATGGCCTATTAGCATGTTGGTTAGCGTATTTGAAAGCCATACATGCTAGAAAAAGGCCCGGAAAAGACTTGACCCAAACCTGTCAGACATAGCGGGAAGGAGCGGGGTAGAGCCCCTCGCGTTGGCAGCATGTCACGGAGGTGGAGCCTCGCGTTGGCTCCGTGACACGTTGGCCTTGATTAGGCCAAGTATATAAAGCCCCCGCCCGGTTCATTTCATTAACATATCAAATAATTTACAGAAATGTGAGAGAGAATAGAGGGGGCGAAGGATATGGATAAAATATCGCTCGATTACACCGTCAATCGTAGTCCAAATTCAAATTAACCTCGAATACCGAGGTATTTAGCGGCGGGAGAAGCATTCCCTCGGATTTAGTTTCACAAAGTGGCCGACAAACCGTCGTGCTACCGGGATAAGGTACGTGGAATTGCTCAAAATTAGTGTCAATGTGCTCCCTAGCCTTAAGTAGATATTTCCCTTTGAATTTTGTCGAGAAATAGCAAGTTTTAAACCGTCTTTCGATAAGCCAAAGTTTGGGCTATAAATATATTGAAAGTGATGTTTTCTTTACGAATATTGATGTATTTAGTACTAATTGGCATATATGTGAATGCAGTTGGGAGAAATAGATGGAGTACTACTTTCGAGCTTCGTCCGTTAGTCGGATAACCCGAGGTTAGGTATATAAAAGTAGTTTCTTGGCAAGTTAGCAACTATAGCCTAGTATCGATAAACTCCATAATAAAATTCCCGAAGTTGTATAATGAGTTTTTGGCTTGATTCAGTAAACCTATTTTGCGTCGTTCTATCGTACTCAGTCGAAAGTTAGTAAAGCAGCGCCAAATGGCGAGTTATCACTAGACTCGGTATAGCCTAGTATGTCTTTTATTAAATGTTTTTAGAATAATATGGCATATAATCGAATAAAAGTTAGTAAAAGTAAATCAGATAGACGGATAGCACCTTGGCTACGAGATTAGCTATACAGACAAATGACATCTTACCTACGAATTAGCCATACGAGTCAGATAGTATCTTGGATATAGATTAGCCATGCAATGGAATAAGATCCCAGATTTAGTATAAACGGTATGAGAATTAGTATAACACGAAGAGATCAAAATAAGAAATCAGAATTCAAATAGTATATTTGATTAAACATGCTTGCTATATATATTGCTTATTGATTGTTAGAGACTTGTTTGTGTCGTGAGGCACCCTTTTGAACGTCTCGCCGCCTGAGTTGTGTTTCATGTCACCAACGGCGGGCAGTTTCACGTCCTCCCAAGAGTGGCATGCGGTCCCAGATTGGACAAAGATGGGATGAAGCTTTCCCCATATCGATTAGCATTATAATACGAATTACCTGTTGTGCGCATGCACCGGGGAGCAATTCAGGCCAGTTACCGTTACGGATACGGTATAGGATTCCTCGGACTCGAACACGATTATTATATCGGAGGGGCACATGGCGAGCCGGAGACCCGGGGGCGGCCGAGAGGTGCTCGTTTGTTAGCGAGATGAGTGGAGTGACTTATTTTTGGTTAGTTTTGACCCGAGTAGGGTATATAGATTGTTTGCTTGGATTTAGCACCATAGGGCTTATGGGGGTTGGTATTGGTTCTTTCTTGCTATATATGTATATATGTATTTATGTGCTATATAGTAGTTGGTAGATGCGAGATCGCCATGACAACGGTACGCTCCTACCCTATCGGTACGAGAGAAATCTAATCAGCTTATACTCCCGGTTCTTACAGGTCGGTTATCTCACCTTTATTCGGAAATTTCTAGTTATGTTATTTGTATTTACCCATTTGTATTCATTTGCTTTGCATACTCGGTACAGTGTGCGCGCCCATTAAGTATTTGCATTGCAAATAGAGTGCTCATAGATGAGGAGACGATCCTCGTGATTTCGGCCAGCTATAGAGTCATCAGCTCCTGTCATCGGGCAGTAGCCATAGTGTAGTTTATTTTGTTTTATTATGCAGTATGGGTAGGCCGAGAGCCTGTCCCGACTATTTTATTAGTTCTCATAGAGGCTCACGGGTGTATATTACATCTCCACGAGTTAGTTGTGCCGATCGTGAGGCGTGCGTCTTGTTTAGCTATTTTGCATTGTTGATTATGTTGGCCATGTGGGGACATAGTCTGATAATAGTGGTGGCCTTGTCGGTCACGTAGTTATACAGTATTCTTTTGGTGGTCCTGAGGATGACTGGTCGGCATGGTGGACATGTCGGCCCGCCTGGGATTTCCCTAAGAGATAGGATTCTGGTTAAGTAGAGTTTACATATGAAGGTGGCTATAAGTCCGATCGGCGGAAGGCTGTATTTGCCGTTATATAGCCCATTATTTCAAATCTGAGATAGGCTAGCCACGCACCGAATGTGCTTAGGCTCACCGGTTAGTAGCCGAGGTCCTACTAGGGCACGGTGCCGATCCTTACCCACAGGCGTGGCGTGACAGTTGGGTGGAGTCCGATGTAGACACCCCATCGGTAGTACCCAATATACCTTGCCGGGGTATAGGCATGAATTGAGTGATCACAAAAGTCAGGCCAATCGAGGCCAAATGTCTTTTTGTATCTACGTTGGCAACGTAGTTCTAGGAATTTGGGTGCAATGGAGACCCCAGCCGCTTGGTGCTAAGTTCTCCACTGGAAAACCTAAACTGAACCACTAAAGTGACAAACAAGAAATTGGGGTCCAAGACTAGTCAGGGCGTGTGCCTCAGCACGCCGACATGAGAGTCTTCATCGGTCCGAGATTCTAAAACTTTCTATACTAGTCAGAGCTGCTTGTTTAGAAAGCGTAAATGGCAGATCTAGAGAACAAGCTGTAACTGAACTGGGGTCCTGGGGAACAGTGAGCTATATGCTAAAATGTCATGACCGCCTAAATGGACAAAAAACTATAATTTAAGTTTAATTCTGATAATTGAGAGGCACCACTAACACCTCAAAATAAGACTGAAGTCAAACTGATCAGTTGATAATTTTATGAAAGATTTTGAAGAGACTCTACGTTTTAACTAGTCTGAACTACTAGAAGCTAATAGAGAACTCAACTTATCCCAACAATACGGGAATTTCATAATAATGAGCAATTTCAAGAATTCTAGGAATTTCATTCAATAGGGCTAAAGTCATTCTCATTAATGGAATATTTACTCAACACACACACACACACACACACACACATATATATATATGAAATCTAGGAAGTTCGGCCCAAAGAATTCTCCCTTCGCTAGAGGAAGTTCAATAAAACAAAATCGTAACTCCAAAGTTAGCGCTTAGATCAGTTTATGATGGCAGCAATTTATAAGGAATTTATGGGATAATATCAATAATATACATGAACCACGTTCTAAGTGGAATCAACGAAAATAACCATGAATCCTTTTCATACTCGAGAACTTAGGGCTTAAAATTGATAGGAGAAGTGAGGAGGATTTTGGGGACGAAGAAAAGACAATCCCCTTGCTAAAACCCACATACTTGATTTAAAAGTTTCTTGAAAAGGAGAATTAGACTGCTGCAATGGAGGAAAACCCTACTCTTGGTTGAGGAAGTTTCTTGAAGGCCTTTAAATGATTTTTCTGAGAAATAACGTGAGAATGAGGAAGACCTGCAAACCTCTAATAAGTAATTTACACCTAAACGACGTGGTTTAGGGTTTAGGAGAATAGGAAATTACTAAATATCCCTTAGAAGTTCATTGGGAAAAACTGTCAGGTGTCCCTAAATGGTCATGGTGACTGTGCGACTCATGGTCACTCCCATCAGGTACTGCGCCTAGGATGCTCGGTAGGCTACCACGGGAGATAACGAGTCATGGTCATGACCACGACTCGTGGTCACCAGTCGTTGACCACATAGTTCTGCTGAAGATTTAACTCTAGGCTAGGTAACGAGTCACTTGATGAGTTGTTGCCACAGGTGATAATCATTTCACCCACTTGTCAAGTACATTGGTCAACAAAAGTATTCCCAACTCAGTCACCGACCATGAGTGACTTAACGGATCGTGGTTGGTGACCATGACTCTTGGCGTCCCTGCGTTAGGTACACTGCTTCCCTTCCTTTACATTATCCTGCCTTCTCCTCACTGCTTACCTAACAAGTCGTGAGTCACTGCCCCTAGCTCGACTTATCGGAGTGGGCTGTCTGTAACATTCTGCCGATTTTTTTCCAAATTTTCTAATTTAAGTCCTAAAAATTAGATTTTGAGTTTCCAGGGCATTACAATATCTCCCCTTTGTAAACATTCGTCCTCAAATGTTAGGAAACATGCGGGAAGCAGAAAAATAGCAATGAAAATTTTCAAATACTATCCATTTAACTTCCAAAACTCTTTGAATGGCTACCTCCATTTCAAAATACAAGCGAACATGATTTACTTATCAAAACATACCTTCAAAAACATAATAGAGACTTGAACATACGAGCTGACTTATGAAATCAAAATTGAGGTAAGGGTCAAAACTAATATCTCAAGTGAAAATTTTGGGCCCGGGAGGGAACAAGTGCGGGTATGCGGCCATCATATCTGCTTCGGCTCCCATGCAGCTCCCTCAACTTTCTATTTCTCCATAAGACTTTTTGACCGAAACTATTTCCTTGTTCCTCGACTTCCTTTTTGACGGTCAAGGATGCAGTTAGTACTTCCTCATATGAGAGACTATCTTTTATTCCCACCTTTGTCTAATGGAAAACACGAGGTTGGATCTCGATGCACTTCTTCCAAAAGTGACACGTAGAAACTTTGGATGTACAACTGCTAATTCTAGAAGGTAACTCTAGTTCTGACCACATTTACCGATACACCTCAAATTTTATATAAGGTCCATACCTTGAACTGAGTTTCCCCTTCTTTACAAACCTCTTCACCCCTTTCATGGGTGAAATTTTAAAATATACCCATTCATCAACTGCAAACTCCAACTCTTCTCGCACATCTGCATAAGATTTCTGACGACTACGAAATTTATTTTCAATCTTTTCAGTTAGTTGAACTTTTGCATTGCCTCATAATATGAGTTTAGTAAGTATCTCAGGGTTATCTTCGCCAACCTCAAATAACCCTATAGGAGATCTGCAACTCCTACCATATAATTCCTCAAATGAGACATCTGAATACTAGAGTGATAGCTTTGTTGTAGCCACAAACTAGATTGAGCAGATGGTCATCCCAATTACCAATAAAATCGATCGCGCACACTCTTAGCATATGTTCCGGAAGTGCGAATAGTCCACTCAGCTCCCATTTTGTCACACGTGGTGAAAAGTTGTACTGATCTTGACTTCCCGAGTGCCATGTTCATACGGAAAGACTTCAAGAAATGGGAGGTAGACTAGGTACCCATGTTTTGAAATGTGGCCAATGGCACCCCATGAAGTCTAATCATCTCCCAAATATAAATTTTAGCATATTACTCATTGAATGCATGGTTTTGACTAGGAGGAAATGTGCTGACTTAGTCATTCGGTCTACACAACCGGGTGGAGTCATGCTGCCGACAGTACGAGGTAGACCCCCTAATGAAGTCCATGTTTACTTCTTCCCACTTCCATTAAGGTATGCTAATATCTGGGTCATACCTCACGGTCTCGGTGCTCTACCTTAACTTGCTAGAAGTTCGGGCACTTAGCTACAAATTGAGCAATGTCTCTCTTTGTACCATTCCACCAGTATTTAAATATCCTGCAACCCGCGATACATTTTTGGTAGCATGTGGGGTGAATAGGTGTATATCGAGTTGTGTGCCTTAGCGGTATCTCTTGTCTCAACTCACAACATCCAGCACACACAATCTTCCTGATAGCAAGCACCCATCTCCCCCAGAGCCTCCAACCTTTCTGAGGACTGCTTCTTTAAGTTTAAGTAGAAATGGATCTTCATCTTCTTTATCATGTCACCTTCAGCTGAATCCACCAACTGTACTCCTAAGCCAGGCTAGATGCAGCTGGATGTCCTTTACCATTTCCTTCTTTCCCTCTTCAACATGAGCTACACTTCCCATGGATAACCTTCTTAGTGCATCAACTACCACACGCTTTACTAAGGGTGGTACAACACACCTCATGTCATAGTCTTTCCAGTAACTCCAGCACCTTCTCTAACAAAAGATTTAGCTCCTTCTGACTGAACACATACTGAAGGCTCTTGTGGGTAAGGAATACATCCATGTGAGCCCCATATAGGTAGTGTCCCCATATCTTTAGCACAAACACCACCGGCTTGCCAACTCAAAGTCATGAGTTGGATAATTCTTCTCATGGACCTTGAGCTATCTGGAGGTGTAGGATATCACTTTGCCTCACTGCATCAAAAACGCAATCGGAACCAACTCTTGAAGCTTATCACAATAAACAACTAACCCCTATATTCCTTGGTAGGTCAAAACCGAAGCGGTAGTGAGTCAATTCTTCCAACTCTTGAAAGATCTTCTCACACATCTAACTACCGAAATTTCACTTTCTTCTGAGTTAACTTAGTCATAGGAGAGGCTGTAGAGGAGAAACTGTCCATAAACCGTCGGTAGTAACTAGATAGACATAGAAAACTCCTAATTTACGTCGGAAGGTAGGTCTAAGGCCAATCTTTCCTCTTGCTATTTTGAGGATCTACCTGTATTCCCCTCACCTGAATCACATGACCCAAAGAAAGTCACAGACTTCAATCAAGAATTCACACTTGCTGAACTTGGAAAATAACTAGCGATCTTTGAGGGTCTATAATGCTAACCTTAGGTGATTGGCATGCTCTTCCTCATTACGGAGTACGAATATCATCGATAAATACAACTGGTACTACTTAAAGACCCTATTCATCAAATCCATGAAGGTTGTTGGGGTGTTCATGAGTCCAAAGGACATCACCACAAATTCAAGACCATACGAGTTACGAATGCTATTTTGGTATGTCACACTCTCGACCCTTAACTGATGGTATCTACGACCTGAGGTTGTTCTTGGAAGCAATTGGCTCCCTAAAGCTAGTCAAACAGGTCATCAATTCTAGGCAGAGGGTACTTGTTCTTCGGTGACCTTATTCGGAGTGAAGGTAATCTATACACATTTGAGGAATGCCACCGTCTTTCTTACGCACGAATAGCAGAAGCACTCAGAGGTGATGTTGGAGTCTGACCAAACCCTTGTCAAAGAATCTTTTAATTGCTCCTTCAACTCCGTAGCTCAGCTAAGTCATTCTATAAAGAGGGATGAAGATGGGCTGAGTATCTAGGAGATCTGTGCAAGTCTATTTCCCATTTAGGGGGGAACTCCGGGAAGATCCTCGGGGAATACATCGGGAACTCGGCCCGACAAGCTGGAGCGAGGCGAGTGTTTGGGGTCTCGAAGTTGGAATCCCTTGACCCAAACCAGGTGATATAGACATCCTTTGGAAATGAGTTTCTGGGCCTTAGTGGGAAATACACCTACCCTTAGGCTCTGAACTACTGCCCGACCATTCTAAAGCTGGCTTATTAGGAAGTGAGAACTTGACAACTCTAGTTCTCCAATCCAAGCTGAGCATAGCAGGTATAGCAATACATGCCAAAGAATAAGGTCAGTAGACCATGTATAGCTCACGGATCAGTGGAACTACTTTTTCAAGACTGAGACTGGGCAATCTATTCATTCAGCTGGCTCTAACTAACTCTCAAGCTGGGGTGGAGAGTGAGAATGGTTACGAGAGGACCTCTGGATTTATATTGAACCGAACCACTATATGAGTCACGAAAGAAAGAGTAGCTCCTGTGGGCATATACGTCTAGATGGAAGAGACGTAACATACCAACAACTACGTCAGGTGAGCTTTCCTGATCCTGATGGGAAGATAGAGCATAGAAATGATTTTGGCCTTGAACACCTTATGTTCTACGTGTGTTAGCTATTTGGGTTAGTCAACTTTGCTGGAGCTAATGATGTGGTAGTGTGATCTCCCTCGCCTGCGACGGGCACTTGCTAAGCCTATGTCCAAGTTGTCCACCCAAAACAGCCCTCATCCTGAGAGGAATTCTCAAGGTGATTCCAGACCACACTTTAGGATAAGCCCAGATACTTGTTCCCGATATTGTGATCTTGGCGAGTGCGGTTAGACCACCCCTCCGATCCAAGCGGGACGAAAGGTTGGGGAGAGTAGGGCTCTCTACTACTATTGTTGGTAGGGTTGTTGTTGCGGGCTGCCGTTAGACCTCGATGGTCATCTGACTTGCCAGTCCTTGCTTACATTTGTTCTTACGTTCCATATCTTTCAACTTTTCAGCCTCAGCTCAGTGAGGCGTACTGATAATCTAGAGAGGTCCATATCCTTGATTAACTGCCGTCTTGCACTCCTTAGATTAGATACTCCATTTAGGAACTTCAACATGCGAGCCCTTGACTCGGATACCATCTCCTGAGCATACTTTGATAGTCATGTAAACTCTAGAGCATATTCCTCCACTGTTCTATTACCCAGATGCAAATTCATAAATTACGCCATCTTAGCCCTCCCTAAGCCCAAGGGAAAAACCTATCAGAAGGCATGGCCAAATTCTTCCCACTCCACTGATCCTGCTTTCGTTGGTCATCCTTCCTTCCATTGGTCCTTGCAGACTTGAGCTACTCCTTTTAGATGATAGGCAGCCAAATCAGCACTTTGGTGAGCTGAAACCATAATTCAGTGATCTTTCTAATTTCATTTGAAACCCTTGTGGGTCCTCTCCAACCTTGATTCCACGAAAATATGGAGGGTTCATCCTATTAAAATCCATACCCGAACAAAAACTACAGACCCATTTGTGGCTACTAGAACCATCTGCTAGTTCACCTGGTTGGTAGCTATTTGAGCCAATAATTGAATGAATCATTCTAAATTGGCTTAATGGATATTGAATTCATCTGAGAAATTTCTTAGAGGTTGATAGGGCATGTGCATTACGACATTAGCAGCCCTTCTTCCATTACCCGTAGAGGCATGGTTCCACTGAAACGAAACAGAGCACGAATTAGAAGGAATTTTTGGAATTGAACTTAAATGCACGATAAAGAATGAAAAAACGAGAATTTCCTAATAACATCTCATCGCCTCCTCATCATATGTGTCGGCGTGCTTCACACCCATAAACGAGACTCTTTCGATGTTTCAGACTTTGAATATAAACCTAGGGCTCTAATACCAAGTTTGTCCGCTGATCCTACACCCTGGATGTAACATGGTACTTGAAACAACAAGTGACTCCAAGTCGACTCGTCTATATTCACTAGTATTACAGAGTAATCATACTGTGAACTTGAAACAATATCCATAAAGCATGAATGAAAGACAGAATTAAAGAACACAAAGCTCAAAACATTTGAATAATACTAATAAATCTAAAAATCATGTCTGTCACAAGCCATCTAATTGAGGAGTTGTTGGGACAAGCCCCAGCTAACAAAAGTCTAACTAAAACTAATAAATGACTAAAAGGAAGAAATAATGCCCTCGAATGCTGAGAACTTGCGAAAATTTTGTATAATGAAATGATACCCAGCATAAAAAGTATAATGTCAATTACTTTAGATATCTTGAGTAAGTGGAGAAAGCCTGGCTGAATATAAGTATTAGCGGTGACACGCAATGACCCATAGGTAAGCTAACTGAACACTGATATAATCACAGAAATTTCAAGATGACCCTTTAAATGGTCAAGGACATGCCTAAGTCTTAAACAAGGAAATGCAGAGATGTTTGTGCTAAGCTAAGACAACGTGCAGGCTGGACTAGACTGACTAGTGGGAGAGTCTATAACCGACATATAACCACTTGAGCTAGATGTGATTGATGTATAAGCCCCATCGGTAGTATCAACATACCTTGCCCGAGGTATAAAGGCAGGCATGGTGATCACAAGTCACAGGGCCAATCGGGACAAGTATTACCATACACATACATGCAACAGCATAGTTCTAGATGTCACAGGTGCACGGAACCCGACCCTTTCGTTGCTAAGTTCTACTCCCCCTTTGGAAAACCTAGGCCGAACTACTAAGTGATAGGTCGAAACTGGGGTTCAAGACTAGTGGGGGACTTATAACTACATACCACGAGAACCTTACTCCGGACGGTCGAAACTAGGTTCTACGTGATGGAAAGTAGCACCCTACGAAAGCATGTGCTCATCTAAGAACAAGATTTGTAACTGAAGGCGGGGTCTGGAAGCAGTGGGAGCTATATATCTAAATGTCATGATCGCCTAATGGACCAGAAACTATAATGAGTACGATTAGATAGTGAGCACCACGGCACCTCAAAGTGGTAGTCAAACCAATCGAGTTGAAACAATTTTATGAAAGATTTTAAAGAGACTCTACGTTCTAACTAGTGAACTATTAGTAGCTAATAGAGAACTTAACTTATCCCAACAATACAGGAATTTGTAATAATGAGCAATTTCAAGAATTCTAGGAATTTCATTCAACAAGGATAAGTCATTCTCATTAATGGAATATTTACTCAACATATATATATATATATATATGTGATGTTGTTAATATTTATATTCCTATTTTACTTGTTTTTGCCCATATTTTACCTTGTTATGAGTCATATTTTACCTTGTTATGAGTTCATGATCCTTATGAAAAGTAGATTTATGTTTTTTGTGTGTTTTGTATGCTTAACAAACAATTTTAGTTGTTTTGAGCAGGAAACCAAGGAAAAAGAACCCGAGTTAGCTCAAGTTGTGAAGATTTGAGAGCATCGAAGGAAGGACCTGGGGCTATGGTTGGCGTTGGGTGCTAGGTCCCAAACTTCAGAGATATTTCATTCAACACCTTGGTGAGATGAAAGGCGTAGAGCCCTAAAGCATTCCAGTCCAATAGAAATTTCCCAAAATTCTGGTTCTATGGATGGGGCTGGGCGCCAGGTTGGTTCTATAGCCAAGAAATTTGACTAACACTTGAGGGCTACGAGTGGTGAGGGGCACCTAGATGATCTAAAGGAATTTAAATTAGGCTAACTCATTGGTTCTAGGATCAGGGTGGGAGCTCGAAGATAAACTTCAAAGAAAACTTATGCCCAAACTACTTGGAAGAGGAGACAAGTTCTACACTAGGTTTCTTCTTTTTTTTAAAAAATCATTTTCCTTTGAATGATGATGAATAAGTCTTTGTTTTTCCTCTTGTATATGAGTGGATAAACTCATACTCTAAGGTTTTAGCCATGGTGGATGGTTGATATTTGATTATACTAGTTTCGATTCTTCATTAATGGTTATCTATATTTACTTGTTTTAATGTCTTATTCACCAGCCTGATCAGCTTGCGAGTAAATCAATTGGATTTCAGTTGAACTTGAGAAAGGGAACCAAAAGGGTTAAAGGTAAATATAAAATAGGAATTCAAAGACCCTTGAACCCATTGGTGAAAGGATAGAAATTGTTACTGAGGATAGGGATATACCCTTCAACCCTATTTAGTTGAAATACAAGTAGGCATGGTCGTCGTTTTATGTTTATCCTATGACCACAGGGATATAGGAATTAGGGTTCATGAGATAGTTCTTTGATGCTCGGGAGAGTGGAAAGGAATGGGATGATAACTTGTAATTAGCAACCATAGGAACAATCATTCTAGTGTAATCACGTCTTGAAGAATCAACCTGAAATTAAAAGTGCCATTTCCGTAGATTTTTATCATCATTTGAAGTAACACCAAGTTTACAATAGTTTTTAATTAATTTTTTATTTAAAGTTTTTTGTAGTTAATTTTCCAAACCCTTCCCCATGCCAACTATTTGATAGAATAGCGAAATAAGAAACAATCTTAAATGATTGAACTGACTAGTCTCTGAGAGATCGATTATCAGGACTTGCAATTCTATATTACTTGGCGACCACGTGCGCTTGTGTGCAGTTGGGTGACATCAAGTTTTTGGCGCCGTTACCGGGGACTTGAATATTGTTTGACTGTTTGTAGGTTGGGTTTTTATTTCGTTATTTTATATTTTATATTTGTTTCTTGTTTTTGTGAAGTTTATAGGGTCGTGTGTTCAGTGTAAGCCAAGTACAAGAAGTTAGGAATCACTTTTGTCTTTTTTTGATCTTGAAATTGAGAGCACCGTCCGAAGGTTAATCATGCAGAATAATGAGAAGGCATAGGGCACCAATCAGGAGAGGGTTCCAGTGTTAAACTTTGCTAGGTCAAACTTGGAGAACGCTTCTAAAGCGATCGTCAAGCTGGCTATCACTAGGAACTTCAGGTTGAAGGAAGGGACCGTGCAGTTGGTCAAAAACACTTGCCAATATCAAGGCAAGCCACATGAGGAGCCCTACAGGCATCTGATGACGTTTTGGAGCTGAGTGAGAATTTCCACTACTAGTATGTGTTAGATGAATATGTTAAACTGACATTATTTACAATCTTTCTGATTTGCGAAGCCAATGAGTGCCTTCAAAATGAGCCACCATGTGGGAGGCTCTTTCTGACAAATTCATCAACAGGTTTTTCTCTTCAAGGAGAACCAAGGAGTTGAGAGGGATGATCTCTAGGTTTGTGCAGAGATGGTGAAATCTTAGCTTAGGCGTGGGAATGATGTAAGGTCTATGACAGATTGTTCACACCATATGAAGCCTAAGGAGATAATTGGACACAACTCTATGGAGGGTCTAAAGCCCGACTCAAAAATCATGCTTGACATTACCGCACAGGGACAAATCTTATCCAAGAGCTATGATGAAATTGGCTCTTTTGGACCTTATGTCAGCAGGGAATATGAATTATCAAGACTCAGGTAGAGGATTCACAGCAGCTAAGGTGCTAGGGAAGCTCAAGGTAGATAGTGTTGTGGTAATCAAAAAAGACATTAGCCAACTAGTGAATGTGATTAGCAAGCTTGTGACCGCACCAACAGGAAGCCAACTTCAGCAAGTCCATCAGGTTCATACTTGACCACCATCATGTAAAGCATGTGGAGAAGGTCATACATACTCAAGTTGTCCACTTTACCGTGAATCTGTATATTTTGTAGGATAACAAGGTTGTGGTGGAGGTTTTTAGGTAATGGATATAGCTAGGGGTACCAAAATGCAGCCAATCCCTTATGGGGAGGGAATCAAAACTTCCAAAGGCCCTAGAGCACTTATCCAAGGCCTCAAGGCCGGCAGTTGAGTAGTTTTCTTGAGGAGATAATGAAGTAGTGGATGGTTCAACAAACTCAAGTGGTTAATGAGATACATAAGTCCATCCATGAGGTTGAGAGGCAGGTGGGGAAATTGTCCTTGTAGCAGATTAATAGATCGAAAAGGGCACTTTCGAGTAATATAGAGAAGAACCCAAGGAAAATGTGAGTGAAATCTCTTTGCGCAGTGGTAAAGAGCTGGGTGAGGTAATCCCTAGAGAAAATAAGGCTGATAATTAACAGGTTGTGAAGTCCAAGAGTGAGGTTGGTGAGCCAAGCAACTCACAACCAAAAGTTGTAGTAGCCAGACCACCTCCCCCAATCCTACAAAGATTTAAGAAGCAGAAAGAGGACTCAGCCGATCAAAAATTTGTTGATGTGCTTAAATAGGTGCATGTTAACTTTCCATTAGTTGGAAGTTCCAAAATATGCTAAGTACCTGAAGAACATTGTGGCCAACAAGTGGAGGTTAACAAATTTTAAAACTGTGGCTCTCACGAAAGAGTGCAGTTCTCGGGTTCAAAATTTTTTTTCCAAAAAGCTAAAGGACCCTAGGAGGTTCACCCTTCCAGTGGTGATTGGAAATAAGGAAGTAGGTTCTACATTGTGTGATTTGGGTGCGAGCATCAATTTGATGTCTGCATTCCTGTTCAGAACATTGGGGCTAGGTGAACCATGCCCGACCATAGTGACTTTGCATCTTGCAAATTGATCTCTTGCCTATCCGGATGGAATAATAGAGGATGTCTTGATAAAGGGGGGACATTTCATCCTACCGGTGGAATTCATAATCCTTGATTACGAAGTAGATGCAACAATTTCTCTCATTTTTGGGAGAGGATTTTTAGCCACCATAGACACTATCATACAGGTAAGGACGAGCAAGATGTCTATAAGGCTGGATGGTCAAGAGGCGGTTTTCAAGGTTCTTAAAGAAACAAGGATGCCTCCTCAGTATGAGGACTTCACAGTTAAGACAACAATAGAACTTGGAGGGTGTTGTCAGTTAGTTAAGCAGCGTGAGCTACATGAGAGTTTATCTGATTGTCAGTTTGGTCAATGTTTCACTCGAATGAAGGAGTGAAGTGACCTTAGTCATACCGCGATGTTAAATTAGACGTTGCATAGGAGACAACCCATGAATGTAGTGCCATAACTATAATTAAGGCGCTTGGTGGGAGGCAACCTATCTATCTAACATTTTTTTCACATTTTTCTTTGTTTTGTAGAGATGAACAAAGCTTTGGAGGCAAAATAGAGATGGGAAAATGAGTTGAAAATATTTAAATCTAGGGTGAGACACCTGGCGTAGAGCGCTAGGTGTTAAAGTCTAGAAGAAAAAATTCATCCATTTGGTGCTATGGGTGGCGCTCCATGCCAACCCCAGTCCTCAAATAAATATTTTTCTATGTCTGTGGGACTATGGAGAGGCGGCGCGCCAGGGACATTATGGTCAAAAATATTTTAGTCAATTGGGTCAATGTTGACACAAAGATCTTAAAATTACCAAAAACCCATGCCATACACCTTTATTTAAAAATCCCATTCATCCCTTTTCATTAAAATGTTGAAAAACAAAAATCCAAAAATTCACTCCTCTCTCCCTCTCAACCCATAACCCCCTCCCCCTTTTCCCTCCATTTTTATCCCCTTTTCCCCTCCATTGTTGTCTTCTCCAAGATTTGATGAAGTTCCTCTCTCTAACTTGAGTAAGTACCTTTCTTCTCCCTTGTTTAGGTAAAGTTGAAAGCATTCTCCCACACCCTTGTTCCCCAAGATTAAAGACACAAATCACTAATTGTTAGTGAAAAGCTTAAGTTTCATATTGTGGGTCTCATGAGCTTTCATTTCCTAAATTCTTTCATAATAATGTGTTATCCTTATTGGGTAACATATTTCTTGGTTGAATATAGTGATTTGAAGTTGTGGGGATGAATGGAGATGGTGAATTTAATTCTTGCATTTTGTGGCTAGGTGCATTTATTGTACAGAGAAAGTACATGGTTAGTAAATTCTTGCATGTGAATAATTCTTGAGTTGTTCAAATTTATGATTAATTCATTATGGTTGTTGTGAATTTCTTCTTGGTTGTTGAATGAATTGAATATTTCCACTTCCATTTATGAATTACTTGAATTATGAATTGAAGAAGGGAAAGTGAGAGGGATGGCCAAAGTGAGGCATTCTTGAAAAGCTAAAAGTAAGTGGAGAATTGAAAAATTCTTGAACGTGGTTGTAGTCATAGTTGGTGAATAAATTAATATTATTGAGATTGGATGATGATGGGAGAAGTCTTGGGTATACTATTGACAAGTCTCACATGTATCTTAGAAAATTAAGTGTGGGATCAATTTTGCACATTTGACACTTAATTTGTTAGCTTTTTTGTTCATGAACTAATCTTGTAAAGTTCTTGAATTTTGATTTGTAGGATTCATGGCATCAAAGGAAAAGGAAGTGGTGATCGCTAACCCAAGCCTCAAGAGTCTTCGAAAAGGCCCAAAAGGATCTAGTTCATCAGCAGCCAAAGCTGGCCCTGCTAGAATATTTGGAGCAAAGGTTGTAGAGCCTCATGGACTTACATGGTTTAACACAAAAAAGGAGGCCAATTATGCACCTGAAAACTGGATAGATGAGGGCTATCTTGTGCTTCAGTTCCCGACTATCAGGGACAAGATCTGTGAGTTTGGAGTTGGATAAATCTTTGCTGAACCGGAGGAGTGCAACCTCACATTGGTGAGGGAGTTCTATGCAAGCTAGGACACGTCATATGGAGAGAGAAGAAAAGTGATGAAAAGGGGTCAGGTGGGGCGGTTCACTTACAAGAGGTGGGGCGGTTCACTTACAAGAGGTTGGATGCTTTCCTTGGCACACCTAAGGTAGGCCCTTCAGAGTACTTCATCTTGCTTGAGAAGCCTTCTAACCGTGATATTTGTCACAATCTATGTGGTAAGCACTCATCCGCTTGTTGGGAAAGGGACCATAAGGGCACTCACTCCACACTTGCGTTCTCCTACTTGAATAAGGAGGTGAAAGTATGGGTGAAGGTAGTTTGTGTCGTGTTTCTTCTTGGTACACACATGTTGGATATCACTATAGAGTGGGTTGTGCCAGTATACATGCTTATGAAAGGATGCCAATCAACTTTGATACAGTGCTTTGGGAAAATATGAGGAGATCGAGGGACATGCAGGTGGAAATATTTTTTCGGCAGTCTCTTGACCCAGTTTTTGTGAGAGGCAGACATTAAGAAGGAGGAGGCAAACTTTTGTCTACCTCTAGCAAGGCACCTAGAAGGCGAGATGATTGATGTTACAAAGATGTAAAAGACCATCACTTCTATAGCACCACTCCTCACTATAGCTGATCGTCAGGCTCGTGATGAAAGCTGGCTAGATCACATATTTGGGATACTAGATTTATAGTTGAGTCTAGGAGATTGACCTACAACTAACGAGGAGATGTCAACCTTCGAGGAGAGGTACCCACTCACGGAGAGTGCTATATTATTTTGTTGAGTGGGCCTAGCCTTTGAGGAGACATTGGATAATGATGAGGCCATAGTGCTGACTGATGGAGTGGATGATTTGGACATGGATAAGGAGGATGATGCTACTACTGGCGCCATGCAGGCTGATAACGATGATGATGAAGATGAGGATGAAGATCAGGTTTACAATCATAATGATGATGACGATTGTGCTTAGCATCCTAGGAAGTTTTTTCTCTTTAGCTACTCGTTATATTTGCTTGTGCACTAGGGAAAATGCACTGTTTAAGTGTGGGGTGGAGGACAGAGTTTTGATTTGTTCTATATTTGCTAAATTCATAGTTGTAGCATGAGTTGTCAGTCCTCGTGGTAGTAGCTCTATGATTTGTTAGGCATGGTTTGTAATAGCTAATATTTGTGATGATGACTGGATGTGCCTTGTGCATGTAGTGACTATTGTTCATCTTGAGTAGTATGTTGTTTGCCTGATTTTAGAGTCAATTTTTTCTTTTTTTTCATCTTAGAGTAGTGACCCTTCCCTATTATTGATGGATGAGGATCGTCTTAAGGGAAATTCCTTAAGTTTTTTAGGATTAAGACATAGATCATTCACTTGTGTTCTTGTTGATATTCTACATAACTTCTGTGCTAGAGTCAATAAAGTGGTCATCTTGAATGCATATGTGAGGAATCCATAAGAAACACATATCTCTTTAATTGACTCAAGATGATTTAAGGGCTTAATAATGGAAATTTTCATTCAATATGATTATGTTAATGTGTAGCTATACAAAACCGACTAGATTCTTGATTTCCATGAGAGGTGAGCTAAATTGTCTTGTTTGTTCATATTGTAGCATCTAGAATTTTTCTTAGTGTATGTAGGATAGCTAGTTGTTATGGAGTTAGGAAATAATCAAGGCGATTCTTTGAAAAATCCATGTTTTGCTCATGTTTGTTTTACGTTCCCGAACATTGTCCCTAGTTAACCCCCTTTGAGCCATAAGTTGTATTCTTTCTTAGCCACAAAAGTAGCTTAATCCCTTTTTTTTGTGAGACCTTAGTCTTATTAATCCAAAGTAGTCATAGAAACTTTGAGACTTGAAAGTAAAGGTCTACCGAAGTATAATGTAAGGGAAAAATAAAAAATTGTGGTAAGAGGAGAAAAATGGAAAAAAGGGATGCCCACATAATTGTGTTTTTACATACTTCTAGGACAATGAAAGATAGAGCTTTAATTAAAAAATTCTTTTCGATTCTATAAGCAAAGACCAGTAATCAAGTAGTGAAAAAGGGGCATGCGAAGAAAAGAAAAACGATGAGTGAAGTAAAGGGTGAACAACAAGGATAAGGTGGTGGACAAGAAAAATGAAAATTATCTTAAAAGTTCTTAGGGTGGTAGTCACTATAAAAGAAATATCATTCCTACCTGTCCCTTAGCCGACATTAAAACCAAAAAAAGTACTTGTGATTCGAATCTCTTGAAACAACCAAGTAGTCAAATGTACATGAAGGACAAGCTTATTGTATATCATATACGTACATTACATCATTTGTAAGCGTGATAGTGCCTTGCTTTCTATGTTCCATGTGTTTGCATTGATAATCTGAGAGAGGGACATCATTAAAAGTGAGGGGCGCAATATGTTGAAGTCGGTGTACTATTTGTTACATGTGTCACACTTAATCATGTTGGCCCTATGTTTTGAAAGGATGATTTGATTATAGAGATTGTGTGGTTTTGATTGTGAAACCTTTATATGTGCTTGATGAGAATTGTAGTATTTTGAAGAACCACTTAATCTATGCTCTATGCTAGTTGGTTGAGTATGAATTGATGAGGTATCAACTGTGATGGTAAAAGATGAGCTTATATGTGTATTAAGGATTATTCAAGGACGAACAATGGTTTAAGTGTTGGGTGGTGATGTTGGAGATATTTTTATGCCTACTTGCCTTATTTTTGCCTTGCTTTAAGTTCATAATCCTTATGAAATACATAAATTCATATGTTTGTGTGTTTTGTTTGCTAACAAATGATTTTAGTTATTCAAAGTAGGAAACCAAGGTAAAAGGACCCAAATTTGCTCAGGGTGTGATGATTTTAGAGTGTCGGAAGAAAGACCTGGGGCTATGTTTGATGCCGAGCGCCAAGTCCCAAACTTCATAGAAATATGCATTAAAGTTGGCGCTATGGCTGGCACCTAGTGCCAGGTCTCAAACTTCAGAGATGTTTCATTCAACACCTTGGCGAGATGGATGGTGTTGTGCCATAGAGCATTCTATACTTAGAGAAATATCCCAAAATTCTGGTGCTATGGATGGGGCTGGGCACTTGGTTGGTTCTAGAGCCAAGAAATTTTACTAACACTCGAGGGTTATGAGTGGCGTGGGGCACCCCTATGATCTAAAGGTGTTGAAATTTGTCTAACTCCTTGGTGCTACGGATGGGCTTGGGCGCCCGAGCTAAACTTTAGAAGAAACTTGTGCCCAACTTGGGGCTATAGATGGGGCGACACACCAAGCCTATTTCAGAGTAGAAATTGCTGATTTTAAAACTAAGTATTGGAGGGTAGAAGTGACATTTGAAGGCTCAACTATATATGTAGCTCCTAGGTCATTTGTTAATAATCTTTTGATCACTTTTACATTACGTATATCATTTTCTAAGGGTTGTAAGCCTCTTGGAAGAGGAGAGAAGTTCTATACAATGTTTCTTCTTCTCTTTATCATTTTTCTTTGAATCATGATGATTAAGTATTTGTTGTTCCACGTGTCTATGAGTCACTAAACTCATACTCTAGGGTTTTTGCCATAATTGGATGGTTGTTGTTTTATAGACTAATTTATACTAGTTTCGATTCATCATTAATGGTTTTTTATATTTACTTGTGAGTAAATCAGTTTGATTTTGATTGAACTTTGTAAAGGAAATCGAAAGGGTTAAAGGTAAATATAAAAAGGGAATTCAAAGATATTTGAACCCATTTGTAATGCCCCAAAAACTCAAAGACTTGACACGAGACTTAAATAAGGGAAAACTAAAAAATCTGCATCAGGTCACAAAACGAGTCATTCTGTGACCCCTGAGGAGAGACCATGAGTCGTTAACTGACTTGAGGTTAAGGATAAATCTGTAACCGAGAAATGTTAGGCAGTGCACCTAACAAGTTGTCACCACGAGTCGTGGTCTGATACCACGATCCATTAGGCGAGTCGCAGTAAGGTCTTGGTCAAGAATTAGGGGAGGTAAGCAGTGTACCCAAAGGGTCTTCACCACGATTCGTTTAGGACACCACGAATCGTGGTGTCACCCATGGGGATTCTAGGACTTTTAGACAGTTTGTTCCACGAGAGGTGACCATGAGTCGTGGTTGCTGACCACGACTTGTTAGGTCCCTGGTGGTGATCTTCAGTTTACTCTAGGCAGTGTAGTCCCCGAGTTTGACCATGAGTCATGGTCACCGACCACGACCCGTTAGGTCACCCGTTGGGACTGTCACTTAGTTTTTCCCTGCGAATTTCCAAGGGTCTTTTAGTAATTTCCTACCCTCCTAAACTTTAAACAACGTCTTTTTAGTCATAATTTCAGACTTAATAGTGGGGTTAAATGGTTTCTTTCCTCATTCACCAATCAATCCTTCAGAAAAATAGATCGTAGAATTCTCTTAGGGACTCTTAGAGAAAGAACCAGGTTAGCCTACTTCTCCTTAGATTCTCAAGGAAATTCGTCGGATTTCTTTATAAGGTATGTGAGAATTCAATAAGGGGATAGTTCTTCCCTTGTGTCCTCTAAAACACTTCTCTAGTTTCTGTATAAATCCTAGCCCGAGCTTTCGAATGTGAAGAGAATATATGTCAGTTTTCTTTGAATTCACATAGAATGATATCCATGATTATTTTAGAAATGATTTCCATCAGTTCATGATTAAATTGATGATTCCCATAAAAGTGAATTCTAGCCCTGCAGATTTTCGAATGTTGAGAAATCCTTGATAATGGTTCATTTAATCCAAGAGGAATTATTATATTATATTAATTATGGGTAATTTCCACCAGTTAGTGATAGTGTTGATGCTTATCCCTGTTTATTGAGTTTAGCCCTAGTCCTTGAGGGTAAAAAAGACTGGAGATCTTGCTGAAGTGATAAATATTAAAATTTTCTTGATTTAAATGAGTGTGGTGAATTCCCATATTTTTTATATGCTGAATACTCAGTCAGATATATGGTTGCCTAGCTTTAGTCAAAATGTGAAATTACTCAATGTCATTCAGAAATGTCAGCTGATCAGTTTGACTACAGAATTTTCTTGAGGTGTCAGTATTACCTCCCAGTTATCATAATAAGATTCAGAATTTAATTTATTGGTCTACTAGGCGGTGAGGAAACTTTAGACATATAACCCTGACTAGCCTTAGGACCCCAGTTCATATTATATTTTTTTTCTTAGATGGTTACGATGCTTGTAGATAAGCAGCTCTGACAAGTCTAGAACCTAGTTTTAGAATCTAGTCCGATAAGACTCTCAGGGTACTTTCAAATATGTATACCTGACTAGTCTTGGGTCCCAGTTTCGAGCTATCAGCTTAGTATTCAATTTAGGATTATCCAGTGGGAGTAGGACTTAGCACCGAGCAGACCGAGGTTCCAACGCACCCAAGTTCCTAGAACTATGTTTCCAACGTAGGTTTCAATATTTATTGGCATGATTGGCCCCAGACTTTTGTGATCACCCAGTTCATGCCTTTATGCCCTAGCAAGGTATGTTGGGTCCTATCGATGGGGTGTATACATCAGACTCCACGTCTAGCTTACGTGGTTACATGTCGGTTATAGACTCTCCTACTAGTCAATTCAGTCCAGTCTTAGTTCAGTTCAGTCCAGATCACTATTCCAGACTTAGGACATACTTTGACCATCAGACAGGGTCTTCTAGACCATCTCGGTATTTCAATTTTTCAGATCAGTAGCGTTAGTTGGTCATTCCATGTCTCTTAGTTCAACATTTCTCTTGTTATTTATTATGTTGTGTTATGTTCCTCTCACTTACTCAGTACATTCAAAGTACTGATGCATACTTTTATGCTATATCATTTTATGATACAACTGCAGGATCATAGTCTCAACCCCGTTAGCCTACCATTCACCGAAGAACTCGACTATCCCAGTTGGTGAGTCCTCATCCTTCGAGGATGGAGCTTATTTGCTTTAGTTATGCGTTCATTCTTTTTATTTAGATATGGAGTTAGTTGGGGGTTTCCCCAGAAGCTCATCAGTCTTAGCGGCTTTCAGATGTATATATGTTTTTCAAACTCAGATTGGTGTTATTAAATATGTAGCCTTGTTCTAGCATTTTCAAGTATTTATATTTTTGTTTTAAATTTCCAATGTATGTATTTTATGTTACTTAGAATGCCAGTGTATGATAGACCAAGGGTTGACTTGGGGTCACTTATGGCTTCAAGTACCGTGTTCTATCCATGGTTTAAACTCGGGGCGTGACAAACTTGGTATCAGAGCACTGGGTTAAGAGAATTCTTAGATGTCTAGAAGCCGCATCGAGTAGAGTCCTCTTCATGGGTGTGAAGCGTGCCACACTTATGACGGGGAGGCTATGAGATGTCATTAGGAAACTTCCTTTTATTTCATACTCCTTATCATGAGTTGAAATTCAGTTTTGAAATCATTCTCCTAACTCGTGCTCTACTTCATTTCAATGAATTATGCCTCCATGACGTGGTAATGGAAGGAGGGCCGGTAATGCCTAGAGGACTGCCCTATAAACCCCGACAGCCCCTCAGGATGACTCAGTATCTACCGCAGAATTTAGGGTGGCCATTCAGCTACTCGCCCAAACTGTGACCAACCAGGTGAACTAGCAGGTGGTGCTGGTGAACACAAATGGGTCCGCAGCAGCTGTAAGGGTGCGGGACTTCACTCGAATGAACCCTCCATCCTTTTAGGGATCCAAGCTGGTGGAGGACCCCCAAGAGTTCATAGACGAGATTAACAAGATTACCTGCATAATGGGTGTCAGCTTCTCTAAGAGTGCTGACCTGGCTTCCTATCAGAGGTCTGGCGGTAGCAACCACCCACAACAACAGTAGTAGCAGTAGAGGGCTCCAACACCCAGCTCTGCTAGCGCCCCTACCTTTTGGTCCCGCCAAGATCGGAGGGTTGGAGCATCTGGCTCTAAGGCTCATAACTACAGTGCTGGGAGCAGGTATCCATCTTGCCCCAAGTGCAGAAAGAATCACCTAGGAGAGTATCTTCAGGGTGAAGATGGATGTTTTTGTTGTGGACAACTTAGGCATCATCTTAAGGAATGCCCGTCGGCAGTACGGGGGAGATCACAATCCACTACCTCAGCATCTCCAGTAGGCCGATCGACTCAGCAGGCTAGCACATCAGGTACGAAGGGCGGTTAACACCAAAATCATTTTTATGCATTATCATCTCGTCAGGATCAGGAGAACTCACCAGATGTGGTCACGGGTATGTTACGTCTTTTCTATGTAGATGTATATGCCCTGCTTGATCCGGGGGACACGCTATTATTCATGACTCCCTATGTAGCAGTTCAGTTTGATATCAGTCCAAAAGTCCTCTCAGAACCTTTCTCGATCTCCACCCTAGTTGGCGAGTCAGTAAGAGCCAGCCGGGTGTATAAAAACTACCCAATCTTAGTCTGCAATAAAGTCATTCCAGCTGACCTGGTAGAGTTAGACATGGTTGACTTCGACCTCATTCTTGGCATATATTGCTTACACTCCAGTTATGTCTCAGTCAACTGCAGAACTAGGGCCGTCAGGTTTCAGTTCCCTAAGGGGCCAGCTCTAGAATGTTCGGGCAGTAGTTCAGCGCCGAAGGGTAAGTTTATTTCCTACCTTAAGTCTAGGAAGCTTATTTCTAAGGGATGTATCTACCATCTAGTTTGGTTCAAGGATTCTAACTCTAAGACCCCAAATATCTAGTCAGTCCTTATTGTCAGCAAGTTTCTAGATGTGTTCCCCGAAGATCTTCCCGGAGTTCCTCCTGAATGGGAAATTGACTTCGGTATAGACCTTATTCCAGATACTCAGCCCATCTCCTTTCCTCCTTAGAATGGCACCGGATGAACTTAAGGAGCTGAAGGAGAAACTAAAAGATCTTCTTGATAAGGGTTTTATTAGACCCAACATCTCTCCCTGGGGCGCTCTAGTGCTATTCGTGTGAAAGAAAGACGGTACTCTCAGAATGTGCATCGACTACCATTAGTTGAACAAGGTCACAGTCAAGAACAGTTATCCCCTACCCAGAATTGATGACTTGTTCGACCAACTTCAGGGAGCTAATTGTTTCTCTAAAATAGATCACAGGTCGGGGTATCATCAGCTAAGGGTTAGAGTGTGACATACCAAAAATAGATTTCAAGACTCGGTATGGTCACTTAGAGTTCGTGGTTATGTCCTCCGGACTAACAAATGCTCCTGCAGCCTTTATGGACCTGATAAACAGAGTCTTTAAGCAGTATCTAGATATGTTTGTCATTGTATTTATCGACAACATTTTGGTATACTACATAAATGAGGAAGACCATGCTAATCACCTGAGGATAGTGCTTTAGACACTCAGATACCGCCAGCTGTTCGCCAAGTTCAGCAAGTGTGAGTTCAGGTTGAAGTTCGTGACTTTCCTAGGTCATGTGGTCTCCTGTGAAGGTATTCAGCTTGATCCTCAAAAGATAGCAGCAGTGAAAGACTGACCCAGAGCTACCTCTCCAACCGAAATCAGAAGTTCCTTGGGTTTGGCTGGTTATTACCAATGCTTTATAGAAGACTTTTCTTCTATAGCATCTCCACAAACTAGGCTGACTTAGAAGAAGAAGAAATTCCAGTGGTCAGATGCGCGTGAGAAGAGTTTCCAGGAATTAAAAACTTGACTCACTACCGCTCTAGTATTGACTCTACCAGAAGGATCGGATGGAGTTGTAGTATATTTCGACGCTTCCAGATTTGGACTCGGTTGCGTTCTGATGCAGCGGGGTAAAGTGATAGCCTACACCTCAAGACAGCTCAAGGTTCATGAGAAGAATGATCCAACTCATGACTCGGAGTTGGCAGCGGTAGTGTTTGCATTGAAAATATGGAGACATTACCTATACGGGGCTCATGTTGATGTTTTCACCAATCACAAGAGCCTTCAATATGTATTCAGTCAGAAGGACCTGAATCTTCACCAGAGAAAGTGGTTAGAGCTCCTGAAGGATTATGACATGAGCATGCTATATCACTCAGGAAAAGCCAATGTGGTGGATGATGCCCTAAGTAGAGTATCTATGGGTAGCGTGGCTCATATTGAGGAAGGAAAAAAAGAGTTGGCGAAGGAAATTCACACACTAGCTCGATTAGGGGTGCAATTGGTTGACTCAGCTGAGGATGGAGTGGTGATGCAAAGTGGGTCAGACTCCTCTTTGGTTGTTGAAGTTAAGTCCAAATAGGATGAAGATCCAATTCTACTTAAACTCAAGGAAGCAGTTCTTAGAAAGGAGGTTGAGGCTTTCTCTAAAGGGGGTGATGGGGTGCTCCGTTATTAAGGAAGATTGGCGTACCAGACGTCGGTGATTTGACATAGTAGATATTGGCTGGTCGAGATACTCCATCCACCCTGGTGCTACTAAAATGTACCGCGATTTGTGGGATATTTACTGGTGGAACGACATGAAGAGAGACATCGCGAATTTGTAGCTAAGTGCCCGAACTTCTAGCAAGTCAAGGTAGAGAATCAAAAGCCGAGAGGTATGACCCAAGATATCTTCATACCCACATGAAAGTGGGAAGAAATAAATATGGACTTTATTACGGGGCTACCTCGAACTCATTGGCAACATGATTCCATCTGGTTAGTAGTGGACTATATGACTAAGTCAACATATTTCCTCCCAGTCAAAACTACAGATTCAGTTGAGGACTATGCTAAACTTTATATTTGGGAGTTGGTCAGACTTCATGGGGTGCCACTATCCATCATCCAGACGGAGGTACCTACTTCACCTCACATTTCTAGAAGTCTTTTCAGAAGGGACTTGGCACCCAGGTCAAGCTCAACACAACTTTTCACCCACAAACAAATGGGCAAGCTGAGTGGACTATTCAGACCCTAGAAGATATGTTGAGAGCGTGATTTATCAATTTAAAGGGCAGTTGGGATGACCACTTGCCTCTCATCGAGTTTGCGTACAATAATAGTTATCATTCCAACATCCAGATGGACCCGTTTGAGGCATTGAATGGTAGAAGGTGCAGGTCTCCTATTGGATGGTTCGAGGTTGGTGAAGCTACAATAATCGGGATAGACTCAGTTCATGAAGCTATGCAGAAGGTACATCTCATCAGATAAAGATTGAAAACAACTCAAAGCCATCAGAAATCTTATGTTGATGTGAGGAGAAGAGAATTGGCATTTGCCGTGGATGACTGGGTCTATCTAAAAATTTTACCATGAAAGGGGTGATGAGGTTTAGGAAGAAGGGAAAGCTCAGTCCGAGAAATGTGGGACCCTACAAAATTCTAAGGTGAATTGGAAAAGTAACTTATGAACTAGAGTTACCATCAGAGTTAAGGGAAAGCTCAGTTTGAGAAATGTGGGACCCTACAAAATTCCATGTGTCACTATTGAAGAAATGCATTGGTGATCCAACTTCAATTGTGCCCTTGGACAACATAGAAATAAAGGATAGTCTCTCATACGAGGAGGTCCTAGTCCAAATCCTTCACCGCCAGGATCACAAGCTGAGGAACAAGGAGGTAGCTTTAGTCAAGCTTTTAAGGAGAAATCAGTAGGTTGAGGGATTTACGTGGGAGGCTGAAGCAAATATGATGGCCAAATACCCACATTAGTTCTCTTCCGACTCAGTTTCAGTTTAAGGTACCTATTTTCTCCCTAGAACTCCATTCAGTTCTTGTGTTCAAGTTTCTTCCATGTAAATGAACATGTGTATGATTAGTGAATTCAGTTTAGACTTGTGATTCAGTTAAGAGATAGTCATTTTTCTAGTTTTCAACTTTCGTGATCAGTACACATGTATAAAAGTTGCCCTTCTCTTTTTTCCTGTGTGTTTTCCAACATTCGAGGATGAATGTTCCCAAGGGGATATTTTTTAATGCCCCGAAAACTCAAATACTTGACCCAAGACATAAATCATGGAAAACTAAAAAATCTGCATCAGGTCACAAAACAAGTCATTCTGTGGCCCCTGAGGAGAGACCCCGAGTCGTTAAGTGACTTTTGAGGTTAAGGATAAATCTGTAACCGAGAAATGTCAGGCAGTGCAGCTAACGAGTTGTCATCATGAGTCATGGTCTGATACCACAACCCATTAGGTGACTCGTGGTCAGGCCTTGGTCAGGAATTAGGGGAGGTAGGCAGTGTACCCAATGGGTCCTCACCACGACTCGTTTAGAACACCATGAGTCGTGGTGTCACCCTTGGGGATTCCAGGACTTTTAAACAGTGTGGTCCACGAGAGGTGACCACGAGTCGTGGTCGCTAACCATGACTCGTTAGGTCCCTCGTGGTGATCTTTAGTGTACTCCAGGCAGTGTAGTCCCCGAGTTTGACCACGAATCGTGGTAACTGACCACGACCCATTAGGTCACCCGTTGGGACTAACACTCAGTTTTTTCCTGCGAATTTCTAAGGGTCTTTCAGTAATTTCCTACCCTCCTAAACTTTAAACAACGTTGTTTTAGTCATAATTTCAAACTTAATAGTGGGGTTAAACGGTTTCTTTCTTTATTCCCCACTCAATCCTTCAGAAAAACAGATCGTAGAATTCTCTCAGGGACTCTTAGAGCAAGAACTAGGGCATCCTACTTCTCCTCAGATTCTCAAGGAAATTCGTCGAATTTCTTTATCAGGTATGTGGGAATTTAACAAGGGGATAGTTCTTTCCTTGTGTCCTCCAAACCCCTTCTCTGGTTTCTTTATAAATTCTAGCCTGAGCTTTTGAATGTGAAGAGAATATATGTCAGTTTTCTTTGAATTCAAATAGAATGATATCCATGATTATTTTAGACATGATTTCCATCAGTTCATGATTAAATTGATGATTCCTGTAAAAGTGAATTCTAGCCCTGCAGATTTTCGAATGTTGAGAAATTCTTGATAATGGTTCATTTAATCCATGTGGAATTATTATGTTATATTAATTATGGGTATTTTCCACTAGTTAGTGATAGTGTTGATTCTTATCCCTGTGCATTGAGTTTAGCCCTAGTCCTTGAGGGTAAAATAGACTAGAAATCTTGTTGAAGGGATAAATCTTGAAATTTTCTTGATTTAAATCACTGTGGTGAATTCCCATATTATTATATATGCTGAATACTTAGTCAGATACATGGTTGCCTAGCTTTAGTCAAAATGTGAAATTACTCAGTGTTAGTTAGAAATGTCAGTTGATCAATTTGACTACAGAATTTCATGAGGTATTAGTATTACCTCCCAATTATTAGAATCAGATTCGGAATTCAGTTTATTAGTCCACTAGGAGGTCATGAAACTTTATACATATAGCTGTAACTAAACTTAGGACCCTAGTTCAGATTATAGTTAGTTCTTAGATGATTATGACGTTTTTAGATAAGCATCTCTGACAATCTAGAACCCAGTTTCAGAATCTGGTTCCATAAGACTCTCAGAGTACTTTCAGATATGTATACCTGACTAGTCTTGGGCCCCAGTTTTCGAGCTATCAGCTTAGTATTCAATTTAGGATTATCCAGTGTGAGTAGGACTTAACAGCGAGCGGACCGGGGTTCTAGTGCACCCAGGATGCCATAACTACATTGCCAGCATATGTTTCAGTATTTATTGGCTTGATTGGCCCCAGACTTCTGTGATCACCCATTTCATGCCTTTATACCCTGGCAAGGTATATTGGATCCTACCTGTGGGGTATATACATCAGACTCCACATTTAGCTCACGTAGTTACATGTCAGTTATAGACTCTCCCACTAGTCAGTTCCGTCCAGTCTCAGTTCAGATCAGTATTACAGACTTAGAACATGCTTTGACCATCAGACAGGGTCTTCTAGACCATCTAAGAATTTCAATTATTTAGATTAGTAGCGTTAGTTTGTCATTGCATGTCTTTCAGTTAAACATTTCTCTTGTAATTTATTCTATTATGTTATGTTCCTCTCGCTTACTCAGTACATTCAAAGTACTGATGCATACTTTTATGTTGTATCATTTTATGATACAGCTGCAGGATCATAGTCTTAGCCCCATTAGCATACCATTCACCAAAGAACTCAGTTATCCCAGTTGGTGAGTTCTCATCCTTCGAGGATGGAGTTTATTTTCTTGAGTTATGCTTTCATTCTTTTTATTTAGATTTAGAGTTAGTTAGGGGTTTGTCTCAGCAGCTCATCAGTCTTAGTGGCTTTCAGACGTAGATATGTTTTTTAGACTCAGATTAGTGTTATTAAATATGTAGCCTTGTTCTAACATTTTCAAGTAATTATATTTTTGTTTTAAATTTCCGCTATATGTATTTTATGTTACTCAAAATGCCAGTGTATGATAGACTAGGGTTGACTTGGGGTCACTTGTGGCTTCAAGTACCATGTTCCATCCAGGGTGTAAACTCGAGGTTTGACAGCATTGGTAAGAGGATAAGTTTTAGTTTAGGATAGATATATACCCTTTAACCCCATTTAGTTGAAATACAAGTAGGCATAACCGTCGTTTCAGGTGTCTTTTGTGACCACAAGGTTATAGACTTTAGGTTTCATGAGATAGCTCTTGGATGCTCGGGAGAGTGGCAAGGAATGGGGTAGTTACTTGTATATAGCAACCATAGGATGAATTGTTATGGTATAATCACGTCTTGAAAACTCTACCTGAAACTAAAAGTGCCATTTCCCTAGATTTTCATCATCATCTGAAGAAAAACCAAGTTTGCAACAGTGTTTAGTTAATTTTATATTTAAAGTTTTTAGTAGATAATTTTCCAAACCATTCCCTATTTCAACTGTTTGATAGAATAGAGAAATAAGAAACAACCTTAAATGATTGAAATTATAAGTCTCTAAGGGATCGATAATCGGGACTCAAATCCTATATTACTTGATGACCACGTGCGCTAGCGTGCGCTTCGGAGACATCACATCGGCAGACGAGTGAAACTGGGCTCAGTCGGCAGTGGCGAGGCATCAGTCTTGGAATGAAGATAGGTGCATGGAACCAACTTTGGGCATGACATGGCACATAGGCACGCGAGCATAGTTAGCCAAACGCACATGTCAGGAACATGCGACAGTTTTCTTTTATAACCGCTTTTGGCTCCTTCCTTGTAATTTTACCATCATGTTTGAAATTTGAATTTCAAATATCCTAGGTAGATGGGGATGTCATATGCAAATTTGTGTGCATGTTTTCCATGTATGATTTAGGCCGTGACAAGTGTTGGCAGGCTATTGGATATAACTAGGCAAGGATGGCACATTTCTATAAGTGCCAGCTTTGCCTTAGACGAATGAGGTCAGGTAGTAGTGAATGAGGAAAGCTTAAAACGAAGGGTAGAAATTCACTTAAGTGTTGGTGAGCTGGGGAAGCTTTAGGCTATACGTTCCATGATAATTGGGCGGCAATCGGTTTGTGGTTACGCCTAGGATTGAAAGTTATGGTAGGTTGCTGTCACAAAAGTGAGGGATCCTTTGTGTTATTTTGATATTAACAAAAAGGTTAGGAATTGTCTCGTACGTATGTGGTTTCATATTTCTTCCGCACCAAAAATAATCGAAGTACGAAAATTAATTGTTGTCAAAAACAGGCTGAGTCATGCGGGTGGACTTGACTGTCACATGGTTTGGCTGACGCACAAGCAGAAACCTCTTCCATGTATAAACACTGCCCTGGTGACAAAATCCATCTTGCACATTCTCTAATGTTCATACAATGGACGGTCGTAAAGACCCATCATAGGATACAAAAAGTCATTGCATTCCTTTCGTGGATACTAATCATACTACATACTCTCTGAATTCAATCACGTGATGCGTCACTTTTTCAAATGAGTCATCCTGTGACTCATTAAGTTCGAACCCTATCTACAGATAGAAACAATGACTCATGAACACGAGTCATACCTTCACACAATGACTCGTGCCATGCGCTTGTGGTCTAAAGGATGAAGCTACTGATGCTCACCAAAACTAATGTTGTTAAGCGCACATGCAAGCGTACGTGGTCGTCAGGTAATATAGGATGGTGAAGTCCCATATTGTACCCACAGAGACTTGTTAGATTAATTGCTTAAGTTGAATCTTTATTTCATTATTCAAGAAAATACAAGTAAAATTTGGAAATAGTTTTGATATTACTTTATACTAAACTTGAAATGTAAATCAAAGCTAATAAAATAAGTTTTTTTGCAAGAGAGTTGTAATTCAAATGAAGATTAAAATCCAGGGTATTGGCACTATCACTTTCAGGTTGAGTTTTAGGATTCAATTATGCTAGAATAAGTCCTTCTAAAGACTATTAGTTGCAAGTTACTAATTTATTTCCCATGTGTTCTCCCAAATAGCCAAGAACTATCTCACAAATCCTAACACCTATATCTCTATGGTTGAAGGAGAAACATGAGAATATGGTTGAAGATACATGACTCAACTAAGTAGGGTTGCAGGGTATATCCCTATCCTCAACAATGAAATCAATCCTTGAGCTTTTACCAAAAGATTGAAACCTACTCTATGCTCTTCTTTTAACCCTCATTAGTTCCCTCTCCCGAGTTCAATGATAACATCCAAAATACATTCTAGTTTTACGAAGGAGCGTAAAAGGTCATTGTATCAAAACAAATATCCCGAAGGATGTTGGGGTCGAATCCCATAGAGACTAACAAGTGATATACGCAAGTGTTGTTTGGAAAATTTAAATTAGTTCGCACCACTCAAAAGAAACAAAACCGTAATTATTTTGGGGGTAACTTGATGTTAACAATTGGTGGATTCTAACACATCTAATTAGAATAGAAAAATAACCAAAGTTGTAGACAATAAAGAGACGGACTAGAGGTGTGGTGTAGATGTGTGCTAATTAAATAAGGACATACTAGAACATCAAATCATTGCAAATTGTGTAAATAATATTGGGCAGGTTGGTATTCTATGTTTTTCAATCCAATGAATGCCTCTTTCTAGAGTTCTTTCGAACCCCTAGACGCAATAAAATTAGCCCAATGGAGTTTTAATTAATAGCTTCACTATCTCTAGCTATCAACTATTAATTAAGAGTGTAAATATGGGTTTTGGCTATTTCTGGCCCAACTCCACAACATCACATCCATTTCCACCATCAAATTCTCTTTCAATACTCAATTCTTCATTTTCAAGAAGAAATCAAGTAAGACAAGTAGACCCACATTTGCAACTATAGATCATCAATTATAAGTTGGATAGAACATAACAGATTTACACTAATTAAGTAATGTTGAGATGAACCTAGTAATACCCAATCTAATTAAGAATTCATCACCACACACCTCTAGTTGGTGATTTAGCTACTCATGGTTAAGAAACTAAAGAGTATATTCAATAATAAACTCAATGATTTCATTAAGAAGAGCAACAAAAATCAAATTCAAAATACTTCTGCAATAATGGCGTTACCTTTAGGAAGAAGATGAAGAAAAGAAAGCAATATTCAACAATCTCCTCCAATAGAATTAAAGTAAAAGGATTGTTCGAAAAGCTAAAGATAAAATATGATCTATACAGATTACTTTCTTCTAGACTATATACAAAAATAGGGTAACCAATCTTCTCTTTTTCAGTGCTAGACACAATTGCCCTTGTACAGGCGTTTTGTCACTTATGAAGGCATCGACGGTTCGTTGGTTACACTCTGCGAACCGCCGTCCGTCATCCTCTGCACCTCCAGTGATTTCCAATACCGTTTGGTGATACCTTCAGTGATTCTCCTACCTCTAACCGCGCTCTGCCGGTTATTTTTCTCCTTGGTCCAGCAAGTTCAAGTGTCGGTAGGAGATTTGACCGGCCATTCACCTGTTTCTGTCCATGATCATAGGTTGCATTTGTTCTTCAAATCAGTGGTCCTCGGCATTTTATCGGTGTTTCACTGGTGTCCTCTGGTGGAGTGCCGGTTTTTACCTGATTTCCTTCTTTTTGCTCCACTTTTTTCTCTTTTTCTTCAACTTAGATGTCTAGACATAAAAAGGCAAAAAGGGCATAAAATTCATCTAAATAACTTGAAAACTAAGCTAACGCTCATGCTTAAGATCCTAATGAGTTGGTAAATTACCAACTCATCATTCAACCAATGAGACAATGAATAATATTCGAAAGGTTATTAGACAAATGAATAAAGATGAAATCAAGTAAGCATAAACAATCTTGAAAAGAACAATTAAATGTCTACCATAAATGAATAGTCAAACTACAATCATCAAGCTATTGCAAAAACCCTATAATACGGAGTTTAGCCACTCATGTTCAAGTGTAAACCTAAGGAAATCAACATTCAAATCACAAAGATAAAGACTAATAAAGAAAAACCTAAGAAGAAAATGAAACTTCTTGTATCTATCCCAGAACCTGCGTACAATTATTGATAGATGCCTAACAAATGTCCTAGCAAAGTATTTATAAGGGTGGTAACAAATTCCTCTTTCTTTCTTAAGTAATTCAGCTTTTGGACTTAGAAAAATATATCTCGGACAGGACCTGGCATGCTACTTCACCCATATTGCCATTCTGGGCTTGAATTTCTTCTGAAGTTTGGCTTTTGGCGTGCCACTTCTACTATCTCACCAACGTGTTAGACAAAATTCTACAGTACAAGACCTGGGGTGCCACTCATCTCAATGCACCAGAGTGTTAGAAAATTTTACCAAACTTGATCCTCTCTGGCACACCACTTCTCTTGTTTCGCCAAGGTGTTAATCAAAATTTCTTCTGAAGTACGAGGTCTGGCTCACCACTTCAACCATAACACCAACTTGAGCACAATTTTTCTAATTTTTAGGCTCTTGCACGCCATTTCTCCCATTTCACGAGACTAAACTTTCCCCAAATTCTTCTTTCGTCACACCTTGCACCATTTTTGAGCATTTTTCCATGTTTTACCTACCAAAATCATTTAAAAACATCTATTAGGTCTTTTCACACACATATTCATGAAACCTTCATTTTATAAGGATAATCTTCTCAATACATGATAAAAGATGGGTAAAACTGTGACAAATGGACATAAGAATATGCCCAACATCGCCACCCCATACTTAAACCATTATTTGTCCTCGAACAATCCCTACTTTAATGTAACAAATACTTCTTTCCACACCACTTATCACATCCATCAATTCTCACTCAAGCAACTAGAAAAGAGCACATGAATAAGTGGTTTATAAATTCATAAACAATATACAACATATACACAAAGAAGTTCTTCTCATTCGAAACTACATACTTTTTATAACTGACTCATCTCTTTCAATATGCCCCCAACATGATTAAATATGAACAATGTGACTCATAATACACTAACTCTGAACATCTTGTTCCCTCACATTTTAGTGATGTTCCTTACTCATATTATCAATTCAAGAACTTAGAACGTAAGTAAACAAGGCACACTCACTCTTACAAATGCTATTTCATACATATGCAACATACAATAGGCTTGACTCTCATGTGTAGTCAAATTACTTAATCACTTTAAAAAGAATAAGATCATAAGGACTTTTTCTGGTTGTAATGTTGGGTAAGGGATGTGTAGGAATTATTTTGTCAATAATGGATACCAATCCTAAGAACTTTAAGAAATTTTTATTTTATCTTTCCTGTCCACCGCATTGTCATTATTTCTTACCTCTCCTTTCACTAATCTGCTTTTCTTTTCTCATGCCCCCTTTTCACTACTTGACTTCTAGTTTATGCTTATAAGATCAATGAAGATAATTGACTATTAAGAATCTTTCTTGATGTTCTAGCAGAAAGTAATCATTTTCTTTTGTGGGCACCCCTCTTTCCAATTTTTCTTATCTTACCATCCATTTTTTTTCTCTCCTTTCCCTTAACATTGTTACACCAGTGGAACCTTCATTCTTAAATCACAAAGTGCATTAGTGTTACACCCCGTAAAATTTCTGACACATAGATGGCCTATACGCATGTTGATTAAGAGTTTTTGAATGCCATACATGCTAGGAAAAGGCCCGGGAAATGACCGGATAAAGAATCCGTCGAACCATCACGGAAGGAGCCGGGGCAGAGCCCCTCCGCGATGGCAACGTATCACGGAGGGAGAGCCTCCGCGTTGGCTCCGTGACACATTGGCCCTGTCCAGGCACAAGTATATAAGCCTCCAACTTCGGTTTGTTTCATTTAATTTCATATAATTTCCAGAGAAAGCCGAGAGAGAAACAGAGGGTACGTAAGGTAT
>JACEIK010001890.1:228944-246212 GCA_018107945.1 Datura stramonium
TATTCATTTTAGCCTTAGTATAAAATTAGATAACGAAAATATAAAAATTTTCTTTACATTGTTGTCTGCATATTTGGAGTAACAGTAAATTGACACTTGAGTAGATTTTGCCCCGTAGTCCATTCCCCGTGGGATCGATACTTGGCTTACTTGAGCCACTTACTACTTGTTCGACCACGTGCACTTGCGTGTAGTCATCCAGACAGCCGAATAGGCATCATGACTTAAAGTGGCTTTCTATGATCACATATTCACACACAATCAAACTGAATGAATTTTAATAATTATGCCCATCTTTTGCATTATTCGACTCAAGTTAAAGAACCAATGTGTATCTAGTGATGTTCTTAACTTTTCATGCATTTTTCAAGTGAACCGCCTATGCTTTGTAGTTTTCTACCTAGTGGAATATCAAGAGTTCAACAAGTGGCAGTTTATTAACTACAAAATCCTATGACTAATTTTTCCTTAATACGATCATCATCCATCCATCATCAGGACAAGTCACTACATAAGAATAACACCTAAAAAATATCTCAATTCAAAAGAGAGTATCCCCGGGAAAAGAACCAAAAATAAAATCCAAGGAACCAATTCTAAAATAGAAAAAAAATCCAAAAATTATCCTACACAATTATGGAAACTATTACTATTTATTATACTGTAACCCCGGTTGCAAGGGTCTTCATACCTTGCCAAGGGTAAGGACTCTAACTAGCGTGATATCACTCGTGAACGCAGGGAGACAATCTCTAATAATGATGACCCGTGCATGTGCCCGTTGAGGGGACAATCTCAAATAACAAGGATCCGATATTCCTCAGGCTAAGAAAAACATTCTCTACTATTGATAATCCCATAACCCATGGTGGCACGTTGTTTTGAAACCTAGGTATGCTGGAACCCTGGCGTACTTGGTGGTGCTAAGTACTATTCCCAACTGAACATAAATATACATATAACTGATAAATATAAAGCTGATGTCCTAAGACTAGTCGAAACCACTTTATCTAGCAAGACTCCCGAGAGCCTAAAGTACCATGACATACTGATATTGAGGATCATAATTGATGTTCTAAGACAAGTCAGGGTTATTTTCTACTAGCAAGAGGCCTAAGAGTCTAAAGAACAATAAGACGCTGATCATACTAAATTCTTGAGAGTCTAGTCAGGGCTACTTTCAACTAGAAAGAGGCCTTAGAGTCTAGGGATTCATAAACATGCTAATCATACTAAATCCATGAAAAACATAAATCCAAATCAAAGTGTAAATCATATGTACTGAACTCATGGTAAAATCATATATCTCAAATGGACCATATTTTTGAAAATAACTAATTCATGGGCTGAACTTTGGGAAATCATGCTAACATAAAAGAGTTCGTCATGCAATTTAGAGTGAATTCATGAACATCCTATGCTATTTATCATTAGGACCTTAAAAACCATGGAAGACATGAGAGAAAACATTCATGGAATGGAAACTCTAAGACATGCTTTTCTAGGGAATCAAAGTAGTTAGAGTTTTGAGCATAAATTGGGACAAAAGGATGAAAGAAGATCCTTGTTGAAGTCCCACATACCTAGCTTGAATAAATCCCCCACAAGGACTTGGATCTTGAATCTCTCTAAGAAGAACCCTATATTCTTGATCCTTGAGAGGAAGACAAAAGGAATTACTAATGACTTGAGAAGGAATGAGGGATTAGTCTATGAAAAGCCCTTTAATTTGACCCTTAGGAGTCCCAAAATGATATTATCTAGGAGTTAAAAGCATAGGATTTTACAAAAATACCCTTGGAAATTCTCTTTAAAAATCTGCCACCAGTGGAAATGACCCTCCCAATGAGTCATTGTCTCACTTAACAACTTGTGGGATCCATTTGTTACTTCGGAGAAAATTTGTGGCTTTCTAGTTCTCAAACCAACGACCAGACAGGATGACCCATCACCCCATACCATGAGTCGTAATAGGACTCATTGTCAGTGGACCATCCTTGCTCCTCCTCTGAGTTTTCTTGCATCGTATCATCACCATAGGTTGTCACTCATCATGAGGATTCATTACATCTTTCCATTGCTACAGGGACAAATTCTATGAACTCCACATAACGGGCATCATAATGGATCATCATGGAGTACCACGAGTCGTCCTTTGACTCGTTGTCACTGGGAAAAACTTGAACATTTCCTAAACTGTTTCTCATGATGGGGGACATCAATACTAATAACATCTCCCCATGAGTCGTTACATGAGTCGTTATATTTGGGTGCTGAAAATTTCTATTGACTGTTTGCAATGAGTTTTACCAAGACTCATTGTATCATCTAACAAGTCATACCACGACTCATTTTAAGGCAAGATTTTCACTTTCCTGTTGATTTCTTGCTTTAAGTCTAGGGTCTAATTTTTGGGAATTTTGAGGTGTCACATTATCTCCCCCTTGGGAACATTCGTCTCCGAATGTAGATTAAGCATACTGAAGGGATGGGGAAAGAACTACCACCCCAAAACTTAACAACTATAGCTGAAAACTAACGGAGTGACTGAATCTAGATTGATATACATGACTGAACTAAAATCGTGATTCATGCATGCATGTTAAGACATGAGAGGGACTGAAAGACATGAGACTAACATGTAATTAGGTAAACTATGAGGAGAAACTATTTTTCCAAACTGAAATTGAGCTGGTAAGGATGGAGTTATAACTCCCGAAATTATTTTTTGATATGTTAATAGAAGACATGATGACTGATCTGATGGAGAGTAAGACTTATTTGAATTCAACATTCCAAGTAGTCCCTTATACTGGCTGATTGCTCAGTAAAACCTCCAATGAAACCGCCTCTGTGGTTCCCCAATTTACGAACTTGTTGCTCCAAGATTTCAACTTGAACCTCTTTTCATTAGAGTCTTCCATTCCCATCAGCACTTCTTCACCCTAACATCTCATCTCCTCATATAAGAACACCATACTAACTCCACCCGCTTCCCGATTGCCAACACACAATGCAAGCCTATCACCACACTCATCTTTACGGCTCCTCTGTAGATTATACTATTCCAAAAGATCCTTAGACTCCCTGACATGAATAACAATTGCACCTGTATGAACTTCCACTTAAAGAAAATCTAAGGCATGCATGGAGTGTCAATTCATGACATATTCATTACAACAATCATTTCTGTTATGGGAGAACATAAATAGGGCTGAGAGAAAGGAAATCGTAAGCACAAATCATTTACAAAAATCTAAAATAAGAACATATATGAGGTAGCATGATCTATTGAGCTATTAAGGAAAATTCTAAGGACTGAGTTCATAAAGTTGAGCATATTGGTGGACATGAGTTTACATACCTAACTAATTTTATGTCATGAAGCTGAGATTTATTGAATCCTAGAGGAAGGCTGGGATCGCTGTCTGAAGTGGTTACCTATCATTATAGAAATATAAATATAGGCATGAGTAGAGTGTAATGTTGACTGAAACATAGAGGAGGGAACCTGAATAGGAATGGATCAACATCCCAAGGATACTGTATCTGGAACTCCCCTATTAGAGCTCTCAAGACCTGACTTGGCCCTTCAACATATCATCTCCCCCTTAGCATAAAGCGACCACTCTAAGGCTCTTGGATCCTTTAGCGGGGCTACATCACTAGCCCTTGACTTCCCATTTGCCCCTACAGCTATTACGGAAGGCTTCATACTCATAATATTTCATACCATCCATAGATAAATCTCATGCTAGGATAAAGAATCTTATCCTTTATACTGCAACTCCTGGTTCTAACACTATGCAAGAATCAATCAAGAAAAAGCTCATAACATACCTATGTCTATTTCTGGTGAGCTCTCCCAATCCTGACATGACGACAGGGCGGATAACTAGTCTTGATGTTGTCTACTATGTGCACCAGCTGGTGTGACCTGCTGAGATGGGCAGGCTATCGGAGCTATTGAAGAAGTGGCTGGGGCTCTACCTTTATCCTGTTAGACTATTGGAAAATCTCTATGTTTATGGCCCGACTTTCTGCACCAAAAGAAAGCGCCTAAACCAGCCATGCACTCTTCCAAACGGTTCTTTCCAAAGTTCTTGCAAGCTGGGTATATAATCTTCGTTACTCTGGGTCTTTTTGGAACACTGGCTATCGATGGTGCAGGGACTGATAATCTCCAACAGTACTGGGAATGAGGTCCACCATTCGTCCTCTACTAGAGAAACCCCGAGTCCCGTATCCTTCCTCTCTTGCTCTTCCTTTCCAACTTCTTTGGCTTTTCCATCTCGATCTGTTGAGCATGGATCATGAGTCTTGATATGTTTATGTCACTGATAAGAATTGCGGTCCTACACTCCTTGACCACTGAATCTGAGGCTCCATTTACGAACCTACTCATGCGAGCCCTCAAATTGGCCACCATCTCTGGTGCATACTTAGATAAGCAGATAAACTCCAAGGCTTACTCCAAGATAGTCATGCTTTTCTGCTTTAGGTTGATGAACTCAGTTGCCTTCGCCTCTACCATCGAGGAAAGAACCTGTCCAAGAAGCTGTCACAAACTCATCCTAACTCACCAGAGCTACACCTGCACTATGGCTTTCCTTCCATTGTCTGAACCATATATACGCAACCCCCTTTAGTTGATAGGAGGTTAAGTACACACTTTCCTTATTAGTCCCCCTCATAACCTGGGTAATCTTCTGAATCTCCTCTATTATGTCATGTGGATCGTCATCCACCTTCAACTAGAACAGTTTCGACGAATTCATTTTAATGAAATCTCACACCCTTGTCACCCTAGCATTCCCATTAAGGATAATGGGTTCCATTTCCTAATGGTTGACCTATGCTATGACGGCCTACACCAACACCTAAAATGCTGCCTGAAAATCTACATGGGTAACCTACTCATTCATCGGGTTTGCTGGGCTGGCTGGTTCCCATTACCATTTCTCCTTCTATTGGTTCATTTAGGAGGCATTGTCTACGAACACGTAAAGCATGAGTTAGAAATGGAACTCTTAGAATTTCACACTATACACACAATAAGAATCATAAAGAAAGGGAATTTTCCTAAAAATGCCTTGTATCCTCTTCCTCATAATTGTGACATGCTTCACACCCATGAAAAAGACTCTACGTGATGTGGCTTTTAGACACGTTAGGAAACTCTAAACCTAATGCTTTGATACCAAGTTTGTAACGACCTGAATTTGGACCTCGGATCGAGACATGAGACCTAAAACCACAAATGGCTCCAAGCTAACCCATGGCATAGCATAATACTATCATTAAAAATAATAATAGAACATAACTGAGCAGAAGATTAACTGAAACATTACTAATAAAAAGGAAAGGATAAAAATCTGATTACAAAACTAAGTCATAAGCTAAAACTAGTACTACACTGTCTAAAAGCCTCTACTAATCTGATGAGCTGCTAGGACAAGCCCCCAACTAACTCCAACTTTCGAACAACTAATAGAACATAACTAAGCAGAAGCTTAACTAAAATATAACTAATAAAAAGTAAAGGATAATAATCTGATGACAACACTATGTCATAAGCTAAAACTGGTACTACACTATCAGAAAGCCTCTACTATTCTGATGAGCTGCTAGGACAAGCCCCCAACGAACTCCAACTTCTGAAACTAGAAATAAAGAAAACAAAACTCCTATTCTCAGAAGATGAGGACTCACCATTGTCAACTAATAGAGTCTGGAGCTTGTCTAACCGCGGGGCTCAGTCTGAATACCTGGATCTATATATCATAAAATGATATAGCACATAAAATATACGGTCATACTCAGAATGTACCAAGAATATGGGAAACATAATTGAAACTAGCAACATGCTAATATACTGAGAAAGACTTATTTGAATGCATAACTAAGGTGAAGTGAAATAATCCTACCTGAGGTGTATAACTACTGATGTGATATGCTCATTTGAAATAATTTAATGAAATATAAGTAAATTTAGTTTTTGGGTTATGTACATGTAGTGAAGTCTGAATTTTAAATCATAAACTGAAAACTGTAACTAAAATAACTATACTGAAACTAAAACTAAACTGTACTGTGGGAGAGACTATTAACCGACTAACTCCAATATGAGCCTTATGAAGCCTGACCTATAACACCGATTGGAAGGGTGTTCATACTTGCTAGAGGTAAGGACTCTGACTAGCATGATATCACTCATGAACTCAGGGAGATAAACTCTTATAATGATGACCCCTTCGTACGCCCATTGAGGCAAGGGAGACACTCTCAAATAACGAGGATCCCATATTCCTTGGGCTAAGGAAAACATTCTCTACTATTAAGAATCCCTTATCCTATGATAGAACATAGTTTTGGGACCTAGGTACGCCAGAACCCTAGCCTACTCGGTGCTAATTACTACTCCCAACTAAACATAAAAAGACATGTAAATGATAAATCTGAAGCTGATGCCCTAAGACTAGTCGGAACCAGTTTATTAGCAAGAGTCCCGAGAGCCTAAAAGACCATGAAAAATTGATATTGATGGCTCATAACTTATGTTCTAATAAAAGTCAGGGGTACTTTCTACTAGCAAGAGAACTAAGAATTTAAAGAACCATGACATGTTGATCATACTGAAATCATGAGAGACTAGTCAGGGCTACTTTCAACTAGCAAGAAGTCTCAAAGTCTAGGGAATCATAAACATTCTAATCATACTAAATTCATCAAAACATAAATCCACATCATAGTGTAAATCATATGTACTGAACTCATGGTAAAGTAATATATGTCAAATGGACCATTTTTTCGAAAAAAACTAATTCATGGGTTGAACTTTAGGAGATCATGCTAACATCAAATCATAGAAGTTCATCATGAAATTGAGAGTGAATTCATGAACATCATGTTCTATTAATGATGTGGACCTTGAAAACCATGGAAGATATGAGAGAAAACATTCATGGAATGAAAATCCTTAGACATGCTTTTCTATGGAATCAAAGTAGTTAGGGTTTTGAGAATAAATTGGGACACAAGGATGAAAGAAAATCTGTGTTGAAGTCCCACATACCTGGCTTGAAGAAATCCCCCACTAGGACTTGGATTTTGAAGCTCTTGGAGAAGAACCCTAGGTATTCTTGAGCCTTTAGAGGAAGAGAGAAGAAGGAGTTAAGGATGACTTGAGAAGAAATGAGGGATTAGGCTATGAAAACCCGTTTAACTCGGCCCTTAGGAGTCCCAAAGCGACATTATTTAGGAGTTAGAAGCATATGATTTTACAAAAATACCCCTAGGAATTTGCTTTAAAATCTACCCACCAGTGGCAATGACCCTCCCAACAAGTTGTTGTCTGATTGAATGACTCATTGGATCCATCCGTTACATTTAGAGAAAATTTCTAATTTTTTGATTCTCCAACCAATGACATAATGACTCGTGGTCAGTGCACTATCCTTGCTCCTCCTTTGAGTTTTCTTCCAATGGATCATCACTATAGGTTATCACTTTTCAAGATGAGTCATTACATCCTTCTATTGCTACTAGGACAAATTCTCTAAGTCCATAGGATGGGCATCGCAGCGGATTGTCATGGGATACCACGAGTCATCCTTTAACTCGTGGTCATTGGAAAAACTTGACAATTTCCTAAACTGCTGCTCATGATGGGGGACATCATGACTCATAACATCACCCCATGAGTTGTTACGTGAGTCATAACAATCGGGACCTAAAATATTCTACTGACTACCTGCCACGAGTCTTACCACGACTCATTGTATCATCTAACGAGTCATACCATGACTCAAGGAAAAATTTTCACTTTCCTACTATTTTCTTGCTTCAAGTTTGGGGTCTAATCTTAGGGACTTTTGGGGTGTTACATCCTCATTGCTCCAAGGTTAATTGAAAGCCCATACATCAACATATACACCAAAACCACTCTTTATCTTATGATATCCATAGTGTTCTTGCTGGGGAGAATCACTGCAGAAACAATCTTCACTCATATCCTAGTGGCTCTAGATTATTAAGTGAACAAGAGTGTTGAGTGAGTGTCACTATCACTACTTGTCCATCTAGATGCTGATTGCTCACTAGATAGAATGTGTTGGATGTCACGATAAGGTGATTTCTCATTCAACTAAAAATATATCTTTGCACTCTCTAAAGGCGTACCAAGAAACTCGTTGAATGTTTTTGTTGAAAAGAGAATCACCTGGCCCCTTAGATTGACCCTTGTGCTTTTATCCTGATGCAGTGTTCCTATTAGGATAATACTTCCAAACTAATGGGTGGTTTCTCTCCCTGACTCTAAGAACATAAATACCAATCCTAAGCCATGGATTGTGTCTCGAATAGCTAGGAACTGCATGGCTAGCATACCTTTGTCAAACTAATTCTCCTGGTAATATTTTACCTCCTTTTGAGTGCCAAATCATTTCAGGACATGTTCTTCCACTTCTTTCACACTAAATTTCCTCATCATGTTGCTCTCGGTGTCAATAAGCCGACTATTTCTCCTTTACTCTAACCTTTTGATTCCCCTAATTGAAGTTTCCACACCTTTCCTATTATTAGCTTTTGAGGCCATGGTACCTATCATCCACACATATTAACATGCACATAAATTACTTCATGAGTCATGTGGCTATCAAATTAGGTGTTTGGGTTATCAAAATGACCCCACACTTAATTTTCTAACATGGTAGTAAGAGATTATCAAATAGGGTACTCAGACTTCCCCCATTGTCATCTCAAACATTTCCAATCTCACTATTATTTAATTATTTCTCAAATATTTTGCATCACACACATTCATCATCATATCTTCAATATTCTCAATTTTTCATCACACCTTTATCGCACAATTTTAATTCTTTCAACAACACATAGAGTGTTCCAGATCTCCATTCCTCATAATTTCACTAATTCAAGACATTCACTTGTAGATAATTTTCCCTATTTACAATAGTTTCCCAATAATGAAGTATTTATGATTTTCAAATCCCCAAACAATACAATCAATTTAAGCTTCTTCCCAACTCTAATGGTAAACTTAAATTCTAGAAATGTCATGAAATTGAACCAAAGTTCACATGAAATTTCACCTACAAACCCATAACTTCAAAATGCTACTTTATTGACATATCCACGAATTTAAAGCCACGAATGACCCATTTTCTTCATGTCCATAGATTTTCCCAACAATGTTGGAACACGGATTTAGGTGGGGGAGGAGATGGAATAGGACCACATGAGTTATCTATGGTATCATCTACTAGAAGAGAGAAGAAAATTACTTGTGTTGTGGAGTTTTTCCTTGATGAGTTGGTAATTTACCAACTCATTATGCTCTTAAGCCTTTTCTTGCCTAGTTTTCAAGTTGTTTATGTGGATTTTATGCCCTTTTTGCCTTTATTGTGTAAAAATGTCTAATGTGAAAAAAAGAGCAAGAAATAGGGTAAAAAGAAGGAAGTCGGATGAAAAGCGGCGCTCCACCGAAGAAGACCGGTGAAACGTTGGTCAAAAGCTGATGAACACTGCCTTTGGGAATTACAGCAACCGGCGACTTGCCGGTCCATTCGCCGGATGACACCTGAGTTTGTTGGATCGAAGAGAAAAGGATCATCAGCGCACGGGTGGAGACCGGAGAAACGCTGAAGGAATCACCTAAGGACACTAGAACTCACTGAAGGTGCAGTTAATTATAGCCCGCGGTTCACGGAATGTAATCGGCGAACTGCCGGTACTTCCATAAGTGCCCGGACGCTGATCAGGGGTAAAAATATCTAGCAAAAAAAAAAGAGAAGCGGATACCCTACTTTTGGATATATTCTAGAGAGAATACTCTGGACCCATCAGATCTTAACCTTTCGATTTTGAGAGCATTCTCTTTGTAGAAGAAGAAAGTAAGAATTCTATTTGTGGAAATGGTAAAGGATTGTTTTTATTTTTCTTCTTTTTCTTCGTCCTCCATAGCAAGGTACTACCATTGTTGAAGACTTATTGTTGAATTTGATTTTTCTACTCCTATTATTGAATTTACTGAGTTTATTGTTAAATGTGCTTTTTAATTTCTTAAATATGAGTAGCTAAATCACTAACTAGAGATGTGTGGTGATGAATGCTTAATTAGATTGGGTATTGCTAGAGTCATCTGAATATTATTTAATTAGTGTAAATCTGTTAAATTCTTGCCAATTTATAATTGAAGATTCATGGTTGCTGATGTGGGTCTAATTGTTCCTATTTGATTTTTTCTTGACAAAAAAGAATTGAGTATTGAGAGAGAATTTAATGGTGGGCATGGATGTGAGGTTGTGAATTTGGGCTGCAAATAGCCAAAATCACATTCTTATTCTTAATTAATAGCTAAGCAAGAAATTAGTGTAGTTATAATCCAAATCGGATAAAGTTGATTTAATTGTGTCTAGTGGTTTGAAAGGGCTCTAGCAAGAGGTATTTTTGAGGTTGAAAAATATCAAATTCCCACTTTCCCGAGTTTATTTATACATCTTGACTGATGAGATGACCTAGAATGATCCTATTTAGTTAGCATACCATCTACACCACACCTCTAGTCTTTCACATTATTGTCAACAACCTTGATCATTTTTCTATCTTAATTAGTCAAATTATAATTTATACTCTTTTGTAAATCTCAATCTCCCCCAAAATATTTATTTCCTTTTTATTTTCAAGTAGTGTAAACTAAATTCAATTTCCCAAACAACACTCTTGAATATTATTCATTAGTCGCTATGGGATTCAACCCCGACATCCATTTATTTTTATACAATGACCTTTTATTCTCTTTGTACGAAGAGTATATTTTGAATGTTATAAAAAATGGCACTGTTGCCGGAGACTAGAACTTGATATCCTTGTGCTGATAGTCAATTTGAATTAGTTTTACACCACTGTTGTTGCTATTAAGCAATTGTTGAGTTACTCATGTGCCTCTTTGAAAGGTTAATGCGAGACCCCGAGGGGGTACCTTATGTGGAGACTATCAAAATAGTACATAAGATGTGGCATAAAGAAGGGAAGAAGATACAATATTTCTGGATATGATGAAATAGATGGAGTTGTTGACGAACTATATAAAGGGTTTTCATGTAAGGTACCACCAAGTCAACCATGGCTATGAGTATGCTTATCATGGAAATCAAGGTTAGAACAATGTTTGGTAAGCTGAGATGATTAGCCAGGGGAGCGATGAGTCAGTCCTATCCCATATGGAAAGTACTCTCGAAGTGGTACTTTTAAAAGGTCCTTTCAACTGAAGTAGGAATTTAGGACTTGCTGAGTAAACTATTGGACCTTACGACCACCGTGAAGAGTCATGACGTAATAATACAAGAATTGGAGGATAGGATGAATGAGTTAGCATCTCAAGTGGTAGAACAAACAAACTAAACAAGTACATCCTAACCTCAAGCCACCATGGATGATGATATATTTGAATGGGAAATGGAAGAAGAGGTCGTAGGAGAAACGATTACTAATTTCCTTTTGAAAGGTGAGGAACTAGATGAGGTTCGTCAAGTGCGTAAGGAGATAAGAAATTATTCCTTCCAACAAAGGAAGTTTGACCTCGTCTTAAAAAATTACACAACTCCTCCATCACAACCATCTATTGTGGCACCTCTGAAGCTGTAGTTCAAACCCTTACCCACTCGCAATATTTATATTTGGGGGAGAATGAGACGCTCCTATTCATCATTTCAGCAGAACTCACTCCTTTCCCAAATAGAAAAACACATTGTGGTATTGAAAAGGCACATTTGAGATATAGGGTGGTCGATAGCTGATATCATCGGTATTCCTCCAGGGATTTGCGATCACAAGATTAATCTTCAAGAAAATTGCAGCCCATCAATTGAGCATCAAAGGAGTTTAAAACTACCTATGCAAGAGGTGGTCAGAAAGGAGATTATTAAATGTCTAGATACAGGTGTGGTATATCCTATCGCGGAAACCAGTTGGGTAAGCCCTGTACATTGTGTGCTAAAGAAAGGAGGCATTACAGTTGTCCCGAATGCAAAGAATGAATTAATTTCCACTCACCCAGTCAATAGATGGAGAGTTTGCATGGACTACCATAAGTTAAACTCTTTGAAAAAGAAGTATAACTTCCCAGTACCCTTCATTTACTAAATGTTAGATCGATTGGCCGAAAAAGAGTACTATTGTTTCTTGGATGGATACTCAGGGTACAATGAAATTTCGATGACACTCGAGGATCAAGAAAAAACCACTTTGACATATACCTATTGCACTTCTGCATTCGAGAGGATTACTTTTGGCCTTTGCAACACCTCTGCCACTTTCAACCGATGTATGATGTCCATCTTTTTGAGATATGGTGGAGGATACTATGGAAGTATTCACGGATGAATTTTCAGTTGTAAGGGACTCATTTGACAATTTTTTGGCACACCAAGAGGAGGTATTAAAGAGATGAAAAGAAACAAATTTGGTCCTTAATTGGAAAAAATGTCATTTTATGGTGAAAGAAGGGATTGTGTTGATACACAAGATTTCCGGAAAAGGGATTGAGGTGGACGAGGCCAAAATCAATGCCATTGCTCAGTTACCTCCACCGTGCATTGTGAAGGGTATTAGGAGTTTTCTCGAACACACGGGTTTTTACTGCCGATTTATTAAAGATTTCTCTAAAATAGCGAATCCTCTATTTTGGCTGTTGGAGAAAGAAGTAAAGTTCAATTTTGACGAGGGGTGCATGAAGGCCTTTGTGGAGTTGAAGGAAAGGTTGATTTCCTTTCCAATCATTATAGCACCTGATTGGTCAAAACCCTTTGAGCTCATGTGTGATGCCAGTGGGGTGGAATTAGGTGCAGTCCTTGGTCAGCGGAGAGATAAGATATTTCACCCAATCTACTATGGTAGAAAATCTCTAAACGATGCACAAACAAACTACACAGTAACAGAGCATGAGTTACTAACTGTTGTGTTTGCTTTTGAAATGTTTTGGGCATACTTGTTGAGAACAAAAGTGGTAGTGCGCATGGACCATACAACGTTTAGATACTTGATGGCCAAGAAAGATGCTAAACCTAAACTGATCAGGTGGGTTCTGTTGTTCCAGGAATTTGACTTTGAGGTGAAGGATCGTAAGGGATGTGAGAATGAAGTGACCGACCATCTATCATGCCTAGAAACAAGTGGTCATCTAGGAGCACATGAGAAGATCAATGATGCCTTCCTGGATGAACATATTCTAGCTGTAACCCACGATTTAACATCGTGGTTTGCTGATTTTGATAATTACTTGGCCAGCAACATCATACATGAAGGTTTGAACTTTCAATAAAAGAATAAATTCATGCATGATGTCTGGAAATTTTATTGGGACGAACCTTACCTCTTATGGAGTTGCACATATGGTTTAATATGATGGTCTGTTCCAGAAGTAGAGATGGTCCCAATTCTAGAGGCTTGTCATTCTTCACCTGTTGGGGTTCATTATGGGAGTCTTTGGATAGTATAAATAGTGTTATAGTGTGGGTTTTATTGTCCTACACTACATCAAGATGCCAATGACTTTGTGAAGCAATGTGATCGGTATCAAAGAATAGGGAGTATTTCAAGGAGGCATGAACTTCCGCTAACGCTGATCTTAGAGGTTGAGTTGTTCGATGTATGGGGGATCGACTTCATGGGCCCTTTTGTGAGATCTTATGGAAACATATACATCTTAGTGGAAGTTGATTATATCTCAAAATGGGTAGAGTTGTTGCATTACCCAATAATGAAGGAAGGAGTGTAGAAACATTTTTGAAGAAACACATTTTCTCCCGATTCAGTACTCCTAAAGATATCATTACTGATGGGGGATCACATTTGTACAATCGAGTATTCAACACCTTGCTAGCTAAATATGGTGCGAAACACAAAGTGGCCACCCCTTATCATCCACAAACCAGCAGCCAAGTAGAAGTTTTAAATCAGGAAATAAAGTCTATCTTGACTAAAACAATCAATGTAAACAAAATGAATTGGGAGCGAAAGTTAGATGATGCCTTGTGGGAATACCGAATGACATTTAAAACACCGATAGGGGTATCCCCATATCAACTTGTGTTTGGAAAATGATGCCACCTCCTTGTTGAGTTAGAACACAACGCCTTGTTGGCATTGAAAAGTTTGATTCTTGAATGAGGGAGAGCTGTCCAAGGATGAGTTCATAATCTGCATGAGTTAGATGAATTCAGAATAAGGGCGTCTGAGAATGTAGCTATTTAAAAAGCCTGAGTGAAACATTATCATGACCAAAAAGTTTTCCAGCGCAGTTTTGCTCCAGGGGACTGGGTGTTGCTTTTTAATTTATTGTTGCGGCTATTTCCCAGGAAGTTAAAATCCAAATGGCCAGGGCCTTTTAAGGTATATCAAGTGTATGAAAATGGAGCCATAGAACTCCATGGAGAAAATGGGAGCAAGTTCAAGGTGAATGGCCAACGAGTAAAAAGAAATTTGGGAGTATTGGAAGAAGTTGGACGAACATAGGTCTTATACCTAGATGAACCGTAGGTCATGAGAGACCTTCATCGTGAAACCACGTTAACTAAGGCGCTTCTTGGGAGGCATCCCAAGCATTTTTATTCGCTAAATCTTCTTAAATATTTTTTTATGCATTGTTATTTTTGTTTTTTATAGGGTGGTGAACTTCAAAAAGAACAAAGATAGGGATGGCCGGCGCTAGACCGGAGAAACACAGATAGTATTCTGAAATCCGCCGATGGTTTCCGACCCTATCTAGTGAACTGAAGGATCCAAAACCAGTCGGCGACTCCATGGAAGCACCACTTAAAAGAGCAAACCATCATTAAGTAGCTGATTCCAACCGGTGTACCTGGTAGTGGCATTGACGTCAGTTTCTTGCCTACTGAAATGCCGGATGAATTCTATGACATGCCGGATGTCACCCATCCGGTGTCCAAAAACTTGCTCAGGTAATGTCACTGGCAGCTACATCGGTGAATCGCTGATGTGCTATGGATTTACAGTACTATCGATGCTCAAAATTAAGAAAACAACAAGGACTTAGGTGTATTTATGTGGATATGAGGCACTTTTACTTTGATTTAAGGATAAATGGGTGTTGGAACAACAAATTGCAAAAGGAAGCTAAAAGTGTGCAAAAAAGGGCAAAAAGTGCAGACCACAGTACGATCCGTAGGATGGACCTACGAGTTGTACTGAGGGCCTTGATGAGAAGCTGAAAGTTTAACTTGGAAAGACTGATCCTATGAGACTTGTCACGGATCGTAGCATGGTGGTATGAGTTTTGATAAGCTAATCGTGATGAAATCCAGAAGAACTGCACAGGAGGCTGATTCTCAGTACGAGAGTACCTTATGATTCATGAGATAAAGGTCCGAGTTGTACCATACCGGTCGTGGTGAAAGTTAGAAAAAGTTCAAAAGATCAGGATCAAGCCATGGGTGCAATGTACGAGTCGTAGAATGTTTGTACGAATCATACCCTGGCCCAACACTTAGCCAAAATTCAGCCAACATTCTAAGCCACGAGTTAATGTCACGATTCATGAGAAGCCCCTACGAGTTGTAGGTGGACCCGTGACAAGGTCGGCTACAGATATGGAAAGCAGTCCTATTAATTTAGGAAAAGGATTCTTGTGTCTATATAAATACTTTTTATGTTTTATTTTTAAGGGAGGACGATGAATAAACTTAATGACAGTAGGAAAACATTGTAGTAAGAAATTTTACATCTTTGGAAGAGATATTTGAGTTGGTTCAACCTTATGATTAACCTTTTCTTGAATTCATCTTGTTCTTGCTACTTGTTATTAAAGATTTTATGGTTTAATTGAAGGATTTGTTTTTCTCAATCATATTTGTAAGTATTGTTTTATGTTTTCAATAATGAACAGAAATCACAACCTTGCAACTATGAGAGGCTAAAACCTCCATAGCTAGGATTGTGGGAACCATGGTGAGTTAACATGTTATGGTTGCACAACGTGAGTCTAAAACCAATACTAATTACTTATATTGTATTCTCTTCATCTTTAATGATTCTTAGTGGTGTACAACGTGAGGAAGTTCCCGAGTTCTTTACTTTCTTTGGTCGAAGAGGTAGAGATTAAGAAAAGAGAATTACAACAGAGCCTTAATCTTGATGATCATTGTATTAACTTGAGTTGTGGTTGCAGGATAGTTATATCTAGAACTTAGTGATAATGGTTAGTTTCCAAAACTCATGAGACTTGGTCGAGTAATTGAGTATAGTCATTCAATAGGGAAGTGTTGATTGTTTGAATGAACCTAAGTTATCAGTTCTGTAAGTAAGTATTGGTAAAGATCACAAGTGTATACCCAAAGTTGTTATGAACCCATGGGGAACACAAACCCTAGTTATCTTTTAATTATTGATTCACAAACATAATCTTGACTGCTGTTTATTTCTATTATTACTTTTTATTAGTATTCCCCCGTTGTGATGTAATTACCATACAAGTTCATCTACCGGCTGTAATCTAGATCTTCCATATTCCCTGTGGGTTTGACCCCAACCTATAAGTTTGGGTTCTTTATTGAAAACATCCGCATCATACTTCAGTTGAAAGTGTGGTTTTAGCGTTATCAAAAAGTGGCACCGTTGCTGGGGAATACGACTGATCTTGGGTAGATTTATATGCCCAAGTGATACTCAAATGCGTTATTTCATCTTGTTTATCCATCGATGTTTGTACATTCTCGTGTAAATTGTAGTAAAATGTTAATTTATACTAACCTACATGATTAGTGTTGTTTTTCAGGAAAAGACAATTTTATGAAGCTAAGATGCATGTTGGGAGAAATCGCGAATGGACTCGGAAGCGAGCAAGGAAAAGGCCAAGGAAAGCATGAATTAAAGGGGCTCCGCGATGGAGCCGTGTCTCGCTGCCATCGCGGATGCATTCTGCCCCGGATGACACAAGTTGGCAAATTTCCAGAGGAGGTCCGCAATGCCTCCGTGGCACGTTGGACCTAATTACTTGGAACATGGAATTCCAGTGAAGGTGTGCGTTGGAGCCATGGCACGTTGGCCAAGCCCCGCGTTGCCCGCCGTGGAACGTTGGGCATAAATACCTAGAGGGCCAGATTCCAGTGAGGGTTCGCGTTCGTGCCGTTTCACGGAGGCAGTGCTCCGCGATGCACTCCGTGACACGTTGCTTGTTATTCCGGAAAAAATTCCCACTAGTATAAATAGAACACTTAGGTTCATTTTTAA
>JACEIK010001891.1:0-10969 GCA_018107945.1 Datura stramonium
CTAAGGTGGCATAAAGACACGGCTATTATCTGAGGATGCCAAAATGGGCACCTATAAAACAATAGTAAGAGAAGTTAATATCCAAATTAAGAAATAGAAAAAAGAATTATTTTACATTCCCCAAATGGGGGAAAAACCAAATCAGTAGTTAAAAGGGACAGAGGAGGGAGGTATAGTGTGGCCACAACTAACTAGAGGCCACATTATTGCCGATGTTGTGATCATCAGCCACCTCATTCTCGAACTAACTGAGGAAGGAGAATTTTGGTACGTCCTCTCTAGTCACCTGGGGCGTCTTGGATCTGGGGGAGAGGGTCTTCAGGATCTTATTGATACCTTTCCATATACAGATGAAGAGTTTTTCCCTGGAACGTCGCTTCCTCTTTTCCCACTCCAAGTCCTCTCTGAGCTCCACGTGTGCCTAGGCCAAGGAGGCAATCACTCCTTGCGCCCCCTCTAGATCCACAACAGCTATACTAGATTGCCTGTCACCTAAAAGGGGTCTAGGAAACCCTTTGAACACTCTCGCATAGCTTCCATCTTTGTCTCAATCAGCTCAAAAGGATCCATAGGCCTGAAAGTGCCAATCAAGCTTCTTGTTCTTTTTCCTGGCATCTCTAAACCAGTCAGATATCCTGAAGCTATCCTTCCTCTTGTAGGTCATGGAAATCATCTTATGTACTGTGGAAGAAAAGTACACAATATCTACAATCAAATGATCATTACGTTATATGATATATAATGATCAATATTCAAAGAAGAATTAATAAATAATAATTAATTTGTATATTTTAAACTAATTACACATGAATTGTCATGCCTGATGTGGTATTGCACTCCATGTCAGATAAGGTCGATCATAAAGCCTCTAAATGCTCTCCTTGAAAGCATTTTCATTCTTTTTCCCAGAAACAACCTGTAATGACAATAAACATGTCAAGTCATAAGTAAAATATTAATATTAAAAATTATAAATCTAAATCAAAAATAAAAATAAACTTACCCAGATCTATCAGGCATGATCAAGGGTGACGTAGAAGTATCCAGTGTTGGCGGCAGAATTCTTTTTTGTCACTGTACAGTTTATTTGAGTAGGATCAAGAGTCCTATTGGCGTAGTATATGGAGTGAAAAACTTTGTTCCTCTTTGTTCGAGAACAACCCTTAACCGCTATGTCATTATCATCAATATGACCTCAAAAGATGCGGTCCAATCCAGTGCCACAATAATTAGTACAACCTCCCATTTTCCCTCCAGATCCTCAAATGCTTGTGGAAATGTCTGATGAAACATATTTTATAAATCTTTCTCTATAAAGTGACACATCGACTTGTATACTTTGGAAAATTCCTTAATGAACCAACTACAAAAACCCGCGTGGTCCAACAAACTTCATACATCCCTCACATAGATGGGTCCAGTAATTTTTCAATTGTCTTAACCTTCTCTTTGTGAACCTATAATCTTAGTTTTGACACCTTATGACCAAGGACAATACTATTATGCCCTAGCCAAGGGCCTAGATGAGATCAGCACCCAATGTTATTTCTATCCCAAGCCTACCTCTTAACATGGCATGAAAATTAGCGCATTCATCTAATCATAAAGATACATAGAAAATATCATCTGAAGAAGATAAGACATACACGAAGACTAAAGCTTTACATAAAAATAATGCGAATTTTGGTATAAGAGTGACACAAAGGTCAAACCAGCTAGCAATTAGTTTGCAATAGTTTGCAAATGAATTATCTCTTGAATTTCAAGTTCACATTTTCTTATGAGTATTAGATAATTCATTTCACGCATAATTGTTTAGCTATAATCATATCTCCCCCTAATGTTATAAAATCTAACATTTATCCCCAACCTTATTTTAGAGGCCATATTTGTGTGTGATGGCAATTGAATAATCTACCACATATTTAAATTTTTAGATGGAAATTATTTGGTTCCTGACCTTGAACCAATTGTGATAAGGTAACCTTATTGGCTTAATGTGTATAAATTTTTCTACATATTAAATAAGCACATCTCATACCAAATTTTATTTGAGAGTTTTATTCTCATAACCAATAGTTTAGCTATAACTGAAAGCATATAATTTCTACTGAACTAACTTAGATATAAACCAATATTATCAGCATAATTTTATAGTTGGATAGGTGCCATACTATGGAATTTCCGTATTGTTGGAATGAGTTGAGTTCTCTATTAGCTACTTAGTAGTTTAGTTCAGTTAGAACATAGAACCTCTTCAAAACTATACAGAATTTCTCAACTGATCAGTTTGACTTTAGTCTTTTCCTAAGGTGTAAGTGGTGCCTCCCAGTTATCAGAATCATATTCAGAATCCAGTTCATTGGTCCATTAGGTGGTCATGACATTTTAGATTTATAGCTCTGACTAGCCTCAGGACCCAAGTTACGACTACAATTTTTCTTAGACGGTTATGACGCTTCCAGATAAGCAGCTCTGACCAATCTAGAACCCAGTTTCAGAATATGGTCCGATAAGACTCTCAGGGTACTTTCAGTTATATATCCTTGACTAGTCTTGGACCCCAGTTTCGAGCTATTAGCTTAGTAATTCAGTCTAGGTTTTCCAGTGGGAGTAGGACTTAGCACCAAGTGATCCGAAGTTCCAACGCACCTAGGTTCCCAGAACTATGTTGCCAGCGTAGGTTACAGTATTATTTGGCTTGATTGGCCGCCGACTCTTGTGATCACCCAATTCATGCCTTTATACCTTGCATGGTATTTTTTGTCCTACCGATGGGGTATATACATCAGACTCCACGTCTAGCTCACGTGGTTATATGTTGGTTATAGACTCTCCCACTAGTCAGTCTAGTCTAGTCTCAGAATAAGCAGCTCAGTTCAGTTTCAGCTCTATCAGTTTAGCTCATTTCAGTACAGTATCTCAGACTCAGAACTTCCGGAAATAGGGCATGTCTTTGACCACCAGACATGGTCATCTTGACCATCTTAGTTTACTTCAATGATTCAGTTCAGTATATTAGTTGGTCATTGCATGTTATTTCAGTTTAGTCATTTATATTCAGTTATGTTTTCTCCCATTTACTCAGTACATTCATAGTACTGACACATACTTTTATGTTGTATCATTTAATGATGCAACTGCAGGTTCTCAAACTCAGCACCGTTAGTCATTGAAATTTAGATCCTCCTCCTCTGAAGTAGAACTTTAAGTCCTCATCCTTCGAGGGAATTATTTCATTCTTTCAGTCGTTATATTAAGTTTAGTTAGACATAGAGTTAGCTGGGGGCTTGTCCCAGAAACTCATCAACTAGATGGCTTTCAGACATGAAATAAATTTCAGACTTTAGATGTTCTAAACTTTATGTTTTCGGTTTTATTCTTCAGAAATCCTTTTATATTATTAATGTAAAGCTTCCGCTACGCATGTTTTACTCAGAATACCAATGTATGATAGACCAGGGGTTGACTTGGGGTCACTTATGACTGCAAGTACCGTGTCCCATCCAGGGTATAGACTCGGGGTGTGACAAATATGGTATCAGAGCACTAGGTTTAGAGTATCCTCAGAATGTCTGAAAGCTGCATCAAGTTGAGTCCTTTTCATGGGTGTGAATCGCGCCACACTTATGATAAGGAGGCTATGAGATGTTATTATAAAAACTCTCTTTTGTTTATATTCTTTATGGTGCGATAAAGTTCAAACCCAGAAATGTCCTTCTAAATCGTCTTCTGTTTCACTTCAGTGAACCACGCCTCCCAGACGCGGTAACGGGAGAAGGGCCGGTATCGCCAATAGACTTTCCCCACCAGCCCCGACAGCCCCTCGAGATGATTCGGTATCTACCATCAAATTCAGGGCGGCCATTCAACTGCTAGCGCAAATAGTCACCAACTAGGTGAACCAGAAGATGGTGTTGATGAACACCAATGGATCTGCAGTAGCTGCGAGGGTGCGGGACTTCACCCGTATGAAACCCTCCATCTTTTCAGGGATCTAAAGTAGGGGAGGATCCCCAAGAGTTCATGGATAAGATCAAGAAAATTACCCGCATTATAGGTGTCAGCTCCTCTGGGGGTGCTAATCTGGCCGCCTATCAGCAAAAAGGGGTAGCTCAGGTCTGGTATCAATAGTGAAAAGAGGAGCGACCAGCGGGAGCAGAACCGGTAGAGTGGGAGGACTTCCACATAGCTTTCCTGGACAGATTTTTTCCTCCGGAGCTGAGAGAGGCAAAATTGGTGGAGTTTATGAACTTGGGACAGGGCAACAGAACAGTGGAGGAGTATGCTCTGGAGTTTACCATGTTGTCTAAGTACGCTCTAGAGATGGTAGCCGAGCCAAGGGCTTGCATGTTGAAATTTGTGAACGGGGTGTCGAATCTGGTCCTCAAGGAGTGCAGGACAACGATGTTGATTAAAGATATGGACCTCTCAAGCTTGATTGTCTATGCTCAGCAAATTGAGGCTGAAAAACTGAAGGACATGGATTGAAAGAACAAACGGACAAGGATTGGCCAGTCAGATTATGGCCATTAGAGGTCTAGCGGTAGTAGCCACCCACAGTAGCAGCAGCAGCAACAACAGCAGAGAGCCCCAATACCCAGTTTAGCCAGCGCCCCAACCTTTCGGTCCAGCCAGGATAAGAGGGGTGGGTCATTTGGCACTCAGTCTCAGAACCACAACACCGGGAATAGGTATTGAGCTGGCCCCAAGTGTGGAAAAACCACCCAAGAGAGTGCCTTCAGGGTCAAGAGGGCTATTTCGATTGTGGAAAACTCGGACATCGGCTCAGGGAGTGCCCATCAACCGGGTGAGGGAGATCACAATCCACCACCTCATCAACTCCAGTAGGCCGACCAGCCCAGTAGGCCAACATATCAGGCACGGATGACGGTCAGCGTCAAAATCATTTTTATGCTCTATCTTCCCGTTAGGATCAGGAGAGCTCACCTGATGTTGTCATGGGTATGTTACGTCTCTTCCATCTTGACGTGTATGCCCTCCTAGATCCAGGAGCCACTCTTTCATTCGTGACTCCCTACATAGCAGTTCAGTTCGATATCATTCCAGAGGTCCTCTCAGAACCATTCTCAGTCTCCACCCCAGTTAGAGAGTCAATTAGAGCCAACCAGGTGTATAGAAACTGCCCAGTCTTAGTCTTGAATAAAGTCATTCCAATTGATCTCGTAGAGTTAGACATAGTCGATTTTGATCTTATCCTTGGCATAGATTGGTTACACTCCTGCTATGCCTCAGTTGATTTTAGAACTAGAGTTGTCAAGTTCTAGTTTCCAAATGAACTAGTGTTAGAATGGGCGAGCAGCAGTTCAGTGCCCAAGGGTAGGTTTATTTCCTACCTTAAGGCCTAGAAACTCATCTCCAAGGGATGTATATATCATCGAGTTCGGGTCAAGCATTCCAACTTTGAGACCCTAACTATCCAGTCATTCCCTGTGGTCAGCGAGTTCCCAGATGTATTTCCTAAGGATCTTCCCGGAGTTCCCCCTAAATGGGAAATAGACTTTGGGATAGACCTTCTCCCAAACACTCAGCCCATCTCCATCCCTACTTACAAAATGGCTCCAACTGAGCTTAAGAAGTTGAAGGAGCAGTTAAAAGATCTTCTTGACAAGGGTTTTATCAGACCCAATATCTCTCCCTGGGGTACTCCAATGCTATTCATGCGTAAAAAGGATGGTACCCTCAAAATGTGCATAGATTTACCTTCAGCTGTACAAGGTCATAGTCAAGAATAGGTATCCCCTTCCAAGAATTGACGACCTGTTTGACCAACTTTAGGGAGCAAATTGTTTCTCAAAAATCAATCTCAGGTCAGGGTACCATCACCTAAGGGTCAAAAAATGTGACATACCAAAAACAGCATTCAAGACTCGGTATGGTCACTACGAGTTTGTAGTGATTTCCTTCGGGCTACCAAATTCCCCAGCATCGTTTTCAAGAAGTATCTGGATATGTTCATCATTGTATTTATCGATGATATTCTAGTGTACTACAGAAATGAGGAAGAGCATGCCAATCACCTAAGATTAGCATTATAGACACTCAGAGATTTCCAGTTGTTCGCCAAGTTTAGCAAGTGCGAATTCTGGTTAAATTTCATGACCTTCTTAGGTCATGTGGTCTCAGGTGAAGGAATTCAGGTTAATCCTCACAAGATAGCAGCAGTGAAAGATTGGCCCAGACCTAACTCTCCTACGAAAATCAAGAGTTTCCTAGGCTTGGCGGGTTATTACCGACGGTTTGTGGAAGTTTTCTCCTCTATAGCATCTCCTCTGACTAAGTTAACTCAGAATAAAGTGAAATTTTAGTGGTCGAACGAGTGTGAGAAGAGTTTCCAGGAGTTGAAGACTCGACTGACTACCGCTCCAATTTTGACCTTGCTAGAAGGAACGGATGGGTTGGTTGTTTATTGTGATACTTCCAGAGTTAGACTCGGATGCGTTCTGATGCAGCGGGGCAAAGTGATAGCCTACGCCTCCAGACAACTCAAAATTCATGAGAAGAACTATCCAACTCATGACTTGGAGTTGGCAGTGGTGGTTTTTTGTGCTGAAAATATGGAGACATTACTTATATGGGGCTCACGTGGATGTATTTATAGATCACAAGAGCCTTCAGTATGTGTTGAGTTAGAAGAACCTAAATCTTCGACAAAGAAGGTGGTTAGAGCTATTAAAGGAATATGACATGAGCGTGTTGTATCATCCAGGAAAAGCCAATGTAGTGGCTGACGCCCTAAGTAGATAGTCTATGGGGAGTGTGTCTCACATTGAGAAAGGAAAAAAGGAGTTAGTGAAGGATGTTCACAGACTAGCCTGGTTAGGGGTGCAGTTGGTGGATTCAGCCAAAGGTGGTGTGGTAATGCAAAGTGGGTCCGATTCATCCTTGGTAGTCAAAGTTAAGTCCAGATAGTATGAATATCCCATTCTGCTTAAACTTAAAGAAGTGGTCCTCAGGAAGGAGGTGGAAGCTTTCTCCAAAGGGGGAGGTGGCGTGCTCAGTTACCAGGGCAGATTGTGTGTACCGGACGTCGGTGAGTTAAGACAGTAGATACTGTCTGAAGCACACAGTTCTAGATATTCCATCCACCCTGGTGCTACTAAAATGTACCATTATTTATGGGACATCTACTGGTGGAACGACATGAAAAGAGATATTGCTGAATTTGTAGCTAAGTGCCCGAACTGCCAGCAGGTTAAAGTGGAACACTAGAAACCAGGAGGTATGACTCAGGATATCGACACACCCACATGGAAGTTGGAATAAGTAAACATGGACTTCATTATGGGTATACCCTGGACTCGTCGGCAGCATGACTCAATTTGAGTAGTAGTAGACCAGATGAGTAAGTCCACTCACTTTATCCCAGTCAAAACCACAGACTTAGCGGAGGACTATGCCAGACTTTACATCCGAGAGTTAGTCACACTTCATGGGGTGCCTTTATCTATCATTTCAAATAGAGGAACTCAGTTCACCTCGCACTTCTGGAGGTCTTTTCAAAAGGGTCTTCGCACTCAGGTCAAGCTCAGCACATCTTTTCACCCATAGACAGATGGGCAAGCTGAGCAGACTATTCAAACCTTTGAAAACATGTTGAGAGCATGCGTGATCGATTTTAAAGGCAATTTGGATGATCATTTTCCTCTTATCGAGTTTGCGTACAACAACAGTTACCACTCCAGTATCCAGATGGACCCCTTTGAGGCATTGTATGGTAGGAGGTGCAGATCTCCTATCAGGTGGTTTGGAGTGCGTGAAGCTGCTATAATCAGGCTAGACTTGGTTCATGAAGCTATGCAGAAGGTACAGCTTATCAGAGAAAGATTGAAAACAGCTTAGTGCCGTCAAAAATCTTATGAGGATGTGAGGAGAAGAGAATTGGAGTTCGTTGTGGATGATTGGGTTTACTTGAAAATTTTTCCCATGAAAGGGGTGCTGAGGTTTGGGAATAAATGGAAGCTCAGTCCGAGGTATGTGGGACCCTACAGGGTTTGGAGGAAAATTAGCAAGGTAGCTTATGAACTGGAGTTACCCACAGAGTTAGCATTCGTGCACCCTGTATTCCATATGTCACTCCTGAAGAAATGCATCAGAGATCCAACTTTAGTGGTGCCATTGGACAGTGTAGAAATAAAGGATAGTCTCTCATACAAGGAGTTCAGATTTAGTGGTACCAGTTCAGATCCTTGACCATCAAGTTCATAAGCTAAGGAACAAGGAAATAGCTTCAGTCAAGGTCTTATGGAGAAATCAGCAGGTTGAGGGGGCTATGTGGGAGGCCGAAGCAGATATGATGGCCAAATACCCGCACTTGTTCTCTACCAACTCTGTTATAGCTTAAAATATTAGTTTTTCTTAAAAACTGATTTAGTTATTGGATTCAATTCATGTGTATACGTTCTTTTATGAATTTGAATTTATGTATGAAAAGTGAATTCGGTTCAGTTATGTATTTTGAAGCGCAGGTAGTCATTTTGGCTGTTTTAGAATTAAATAAACAGTATTAGATAATTTTGATTGTTATTCTATGCTTTCCTATGTGTCTTCCAACATTCGAGGACAAATGTTTCCAAGGGGGAGATATTGTAATGCCTCGAAAACTCAAATACTAGATCTGGGACTTAAATAAGAAAATCTAGAAATCTGTAGAAAATTTTCACAGAACGACTCACCTAAGGGGTTGTTGATAGACCTAATGACTCATTAGATCAGTCGTAGGAAGGAAGATTCAGATATAAGGGAGAGGCAGTGTACCCAACAGAAGACCTCACGAGCCGTGGTCAGGCACCACGATCCGTTAGGTCACTCGTGAGCAGGCGAGGGTCATGAAATTAAAGAATTAGCTTGTGTACTTGACGAATTACCTAACAACTCGTATGTGGTAGTAACGAGTCGTTAGGTCCCTCATGGTGGCCTTCCAGGTTTTTCCAGGCAGTGTACCTAACGAGTGTGACCACGAGTCATGATCAGTGACCACGACCCACTGGGTCACCTGTTAGGATCACCTAACAGTTTTTCCCTGCGACTTTCTAAGGGCTATTTAGTAACTTCCTACTTTCCTAAGCTTTAAATTACGTCGTTTTGGATGTAAATTCAGACCTTTTAGTGGGAATGATTGGCCTCTCCCCTTATTCCCACATTCATTCTCAGAAAAATATCAAACAAGACGTTCAAGAACTCTCAGAGCAAGGTCCAGGGTTTCTCATTCATCTCAGAAATTCAAGCTTACTCCTCAGGGGAATTTCTTAGCCAGATATGTGGGAATTCGACAAGGGAATTGTTTTTTCCTTGCATCCCCCAAAACCCTCTCATCGTTTCTCTATCAATTTTAGCCCTGAGTTTCCGAATACGAAGAAATTACATGTTGTTTTTCATTAATTTCAATAGATTGATATCCATTCTTACTATTGATATGATCTCCATCAGTTCTTACCTTAATTGTTGATGTTCTTACAAAAGTGGATTTAAGTCCTAGATTTTTGAGTGGAGATTATTTGCGTATTAAATTCAATCTAGTCTGTGAAGTGTGATTTGGGCTGATTTTCTAGTATTTCTTATTTTCTAGATGTTGAGTAAATATGTTACACCCCGAAAAATTTTTGTAATTATTTGATGTGTGTATGCTATGTTAAGGGAAGTACAGGTTGTATATTTGTCGTAGATGACAAGGGAAATGTGTACGAATGGAAAACCAAAGAGTATGTGAAGTTCATAAGTAAGGGTCAACTTTAAATAATCATATCTCCTAGTATATAATGAATTAGAAGCCCCACGAACTATCAAATTAAAGGTATTTTAGTTTAGTTTTCATTACATCAAACCGCTTGTCAATCAGAGTTTGGAGTAAAATGTTATAGACATTTAACCGTGACACTATCGGGCAGTAAGGAGGCCACCGCCCTAAAAAAGGCCACCGCCCAACTTGCTTTATATTTTAAGTCATGACTTATCAAATCATTTTCAATATTTCCAGAATTATGGTTCCTACTTATCCTCAGAAATTCTCTCAAATTTACAGCAAACAACTAAGGAAAACATTAAGCTAAACTCCATTAAACTAAAGCCAAGTGAAGGGGATCTACCATAAGGTGAAGGTGGTATCTTGGTGTCTGTTTTGGCTGCACTTGGGCAGTGTTTCTGTGGTGAATTTGCTGTGTTTCTGAAGCTTTCCTAAGCTACATATACGTTCACTCTTAGTAGAGATTAAACACAAGTATAAAAGGTAAGGATTCTACTACTATCCTTGCATGAATTTTTTATTACAAGACTAAAAGTTGGAGGTGTGTTTAGTGTGTTGATGAACTGTTTTGTGGCGTTTTGGACAGAAAGGTTGCTGTATTTTTGGACAAGAAGCTGAGGTCAATTACTCCTATTTTTAACCAAGAAAAAATCCCGAGAAAAAGGTAAGTATTTCACCCCTTTTAAACCTCTCAAATTGTAAAGCGAAAATCTGGAACTTGGCAGCTAAGTGAGCTACCGATGGACTGTTTGTGAGATAAGTATTTCACATTTTCCTTAGGATTTTTGGCTGTTTATTTTGCTGGAATTATACTTCATATTGAGGGAAATAATTACAGCAGAACTAAGGTAAAATTTCCTCTTGTTACTCCCTTAAATTTAGTGAAAACTAGTTGAGAAAATGGCTAAATGTTGTTGATGTTGCCGTGTGTTGTTGTTGCTTTTGTGACTGCCATTGTTTAGTTATTTTTGCTGAATTTTGTGCTATAGATTAAGATTTTCATTGGCCTATAAAACCACTTTATTGAATAGGTTGAAGGCTTATCATTGAAATAGGAAATCGGCTAGACAAAAGTTCATTGGAGAAAGGTATGTAAGGCATTCTTCGTCTCTTGATTTTCAAGCACGAATTCATGCCGAGGATTAATCCGGCATTCCCCTGTACTTGAGCTTCTGTAGTAGCATATTATGGTTCCTCCCAATTGTT
>JACEIK010001891.1:44513-57087 GCA_018107945.1 Datura stramonium
CCACTCGAAGAAGTAGTTGTGAGTCTAAGTTGAGTTAAATGGTTAGACGCACGAAAGTCCCTAATCATTTCCCCGTAAACCACAACATAATTAATTGCCCACGAACAAGAAGTAGCATCCTCGCTCACAATGATGTAGTGAGGCTAGTTTGTCGTGTTTAGAGGCTCGAAAGACTATGAACATGCAATTCTAATTATGTGAAACAACAATTGACAGTTTCATGCTTAAACCATTGCAAATCGTAGTATCGCATAATTATCTGCCTTTAACTCTATGATTCTCCTAGAGTCAATTCAGAATATTTCGTTGACCAAAACTAGACTTAATTAAATCTCCCTCGAAAACGTCCATAACCAACATTTGCGGTTTTTAAGAAATTACTTGTAATGGATTGTTAGAGGAATGGGTCCAGTCCCTGTGGGTTCGACATTCTGGTTCTTAAAAAGATCCACTATATTACTTGCACGACCCTTACACTTGCGGACGCGCGAATCAGGCACGTCACATACCTGATTTGGAGTTAAATCTCTATACTCCCTTGATTTCCCAAGAGGAAATTGAGCAAGCAAGCCTTGAAATCACCTTGATCACCCCTCTATCACCCTTCTACTCCTTTGCATGCATGAATGAAGACTTAGACTAGTATTTCCCCTCTTAAACCCACCTCTCTGAGGTTAAAACGATGTAGTTTAGGACCCTAGGACTTAGAAATTACGGAAATCCCTTACTTAAATTGCAGGATTTTGTTGACTGCCAGTTCCCACGAGGGACTGGACGACTCGTCACCAGGGCCCATGACTCGTGGCCTTGAGTCATGAGGCACACTACGAAAAATCACCATGAGACCACCACAGAGGACACCACGAATCGTGGTGAGTGACCACGACTTGTGGTCACCATCCGTAGCCTTCACTGCCCAATCTCCTATACCAAGTATCCAATCCAGGCCATGGGTGACCTCACGAGTCATTTGGCCTGACCACGACTCGTGGTCATGCCAGTGGTGTCCCCCAGACCAGTCCACCTCCTCTCTTGACCACAATTCACTTCACGACTCGTGGTCCCTCCTCAGGGGTCATCTAATGACCTGTTCTGTGACCTGGTGCAGAATTTTAGTTTTTCTCCGTTTCAACTCTTGGGTCTGATTCTTAGGATTTCGGGGTATAACAATATCTCCCCCTTGAGAACATTGGTCCTCGAATGGTAGAAACACACAGAAAAAGCAGAAACATGCAATCATTATATGCAAATACTGATCATTTAAGTTGAAAACTGACGGACTAACTACCTCCAAAGGAACTACATAGCTTAACTAAATTGACACATCACATACACTTATCATAACATCAAACAAACTTGTGCACGTGAACTGAACATGGAAATTGTTTAGAGTATTAAGGCAAGAACTGATACCTCAAATTGAAACTGATCCGGTACGAAACAGGTGAGGGTATTTGGCCATCATATCCACTTCGGCTTCCCATGTAGCTCTCTCAACATGTTGATTTCTCCATAACACCTTTACTGAAGCTACTTATTTGTTCCTTAGCCTCTGAACCTGATGATCCAATATCTCAACCGGAACTTCCTCATAGCTAAGGCTATCTCTCACACCCACACTTTTCACCATAACAACTAAAGTTGAATCACCCAAGCACTCTTTCAAGAGTGACACATGAAAGACGGGGTGGACTGAAGGTAACTCTAACTCATAATCCACTTTACCCACACGCCTCACAATACGGTATGGGCCAATATAGCGAGGATTGAGTTTTTATTTCTTTCCAAATCTCATCACTCCCTTCATGGAAGATACCTTCAAAAATACCCAATCATCCACCTCGAACTTCAACTCTCTCCTCACATCAGCATATGATTTTTGGAGACTCTGGGCAGTTTTCAGCCTGTCCCTTATCAACTGAACCTTCACCATAGCCTTATGAACCGAGTATGTACCTATCATAGCCGCCTCACCAACCTCAAACCATCCGATGAGAGATCTACATCTCCGCCCATAGAGAGCCTCGAACGGTGCCATTTGGATACTAGAGTGATAGCTATTATTGTAAGCAAACTCAATCAGGGGCAAATGATCATCCCAACTACCTTTAAAGTCCATTACACAAGCTCTCAACATGTCTTCAAAAGTTTGAATTGTCTGCTCCACTTGACCATCTGTTTGCGAATGAAATGTTGTGCTGAGTTTAACCTGAGTCCCAAGCCCTTTTTGAAAAGACCGCCAAAAATGAGAGGTAAATTGAGTACCTCGGTATGAAATGATAGACAAGGGAACTCCATGCAATCAAACCAATTCTCGAGTATACAGTTTGGCATAATCCTCCGCCGAATCCGTAGTTTTGACCGGTAGAAAATATGCAGCCTTGGTCAACCTGTCTACCACAACCCAAATAGAATCATAGTATCGAAGAGTACGGGGAAGGCCTATGATGAAATCCATATTAATCTCTTCCCACTTCAAAGTGGGGATGCTAATATCCTGAAGTACGCCTCCCAGCTTTTGATTCTCGATCTTCACTTGCTGACAGTTTGGGCACTTGGCTACGAATTCTGCAATATCTCTCTTCATGCCATTACACCAATATACTTCCCACAAATCATGATACATTTTGGTGGCACCTGGGTGAATAGAGTATATAGATCCATGAGCCTCATGCATCATCCAACTCCTCAAATCATCGACATCCGAAACACATGGGCAACCCTGGTACCGAAGCACACCATCTCCCCCTTGGGAGAAGATCTCCACCTTATGACTTCGAATGGCTTCTTTCAACATTACCAAAATTGAATCCTCATTTTTTATAGCTTTCACATCCATCACAAAGGAAAATTCTGATCCGTTCTGCACAACAACACCGCCATCGGTCGAGTCGACCAACCTAACTCCCAACCTTGCAAGTCGATGGAAGTCTTTCACCAACTCCTTCTTTCCCTCATCCACATAGGACACATTCTCCATAGAGAGCCTACTAAGTGTGTCCGCTACCACATTAGCCTTGCCCAGATGGTAAAGGACACTCATATCGTAGTCCTTGAGTAGCTCCAACCACCTCCTTTGCAACAGATTGAGATATTTCTGCGTGAACACATATTGTAAGCTCTTGTGGTCCATAAACACATCCACATGGACCCCATACAAGTAATGTCTCCATATCTTCAAGGCGGATACCACTGCGGCCAATTCAAGATCATGGGTTGGATAATTCTTCTCATGAACTTTAAGTTGTCTAGAGGCATATGCTATAACCTTCCCATGTTGCATCAACACACGCCCAAGTCCGATCCTTTAAGCATCATAATACACTACGAGTCCATCAGTACCCTCGGGTAGGGTCAATACCGGTGTTGAAGTGAGTCGAGCCTTCAATTCTTTGAAGATCTTCTCACAAGCCTCCGACCACTGGAATTTCACCTTCTTTTGAGTCAATTTGTTCAACGATGTTGCAATTAGATGAGAAGCCCTCAAAATATCTCTGATAGAAACCCGCTAAGCCTAAAAAGCTTTTGATATCTTAAGGGTTCACCGTCTGGGCCAATTCTTCACCGCCTCTATTTTCTGAGAATTCACCTTTATAACTTTACTTGAAAACACGTGACCAAAGAACACTACTAATTCCAACCAAAACTCGCACTTGATGAATTTGGCATATAGCTGGGATCCTTGAGAGTTTGAAGAACTACTCTCAGATGAGCAGCATGATCCTCCTCACTCCGAGAGTATATCAAGATGTCATCAATGAACACGATCATGAACATTTCCATATATGCCTTAAACATCCTGTTCATAAGATCCATAAAAGCTGCAGTGGGATTGGTTAGTCCAAAAGACATAAAAAAAATTTATAGTGACCATACCAGGTCCTGAAAGCGGTTTTCGGGATATCACTCTCCCAAACCCTAAGCTGGTGATACCCGGACCTGAGATCTATCTTGGAGAAACACTTTGCACCCTGAAGCTAATCGAATAAATCATCAATCCTGGGTAAAGGGTATCTGTTCTTGACGGTGACCTTGTTCAACTGTCTATAATCAATACACATCCGATGCGAACCATCTTCTTCCGGATGAATAGGACTGGTGCACCCCAGGGAGACTTACTCGGTCTAATGAAGCCCTTATCTAACAGGTCCTTCAATTGATCCTTCAACTCTTTTAGCTCGGCTGGAGCCATCCCGTAAGGAGGGATAGATATAGGTTGCATGTCGGGTAAAAGGTCAATGCCAAAATCAATCTCCCGCTCGGGAGGAACACCTGGAAAATCATCAGGAAAGACCTCTGGATACTCACGCACCATCGGAACTGATTGGATTGTAGGGGTCTCGGACTCAACATCCTTAACCCTAACTAGATGATACATGCACCCCTTAGAAATCATCTTCCTAGTCTTAAGATATGAAATAAATCGACCTGCTGGTACAGCCGAACTACCCTTTCACTCCAAAATTGATTCACCCAAAAAATGAAATTCCACCTAATTTATAGAAGCATAACACGGATACAACCAATCCATTCAAAGAATAGTATCAAAGTCAGTCATGGCTAACTCTACAAGGTCTTCGTAGGTGACTTTATGCAATATAGTGACCGGGCATCCTCTATACACCCGCCTAGCTACCACCAAATCACCGACAGGAGTAGAAACTAAAAATGGTTCTATAAGAGTCTCCTGACTAACTCCAAAGCTACTAGCAATATCAGGAGTCACAAAAGACAAAGTATCCCCCGGATCTAGCAAAGCATAAATATCAATATGAAAAACTCACAACATACTAGTGACCACATCCGGTGAAGTCTCCTCCTCCTGACGCGGGGCGAGGGCATAGAACCTGTTTTGGCGTTGTCTGGCACCGCCAATAAAAGATGCTCCCTGCAAAGTTGAACGTGCTGGAGGTGCTGCTATCCTGGTAGTCTGTGTACATCCCCTATCACCACCTTGTCTAGCAAATGGACATGCTCGGTGCATGTGTCCGGTCCTACCACATCCACAGAAAATATCTGAGCCGAGCAAAAACTCCCCGACATAGCTCTTACCGCATTTTCCGCAGGCTGGGAAGGTATGCTCTATTGCGTGCCCCTCTGATCCATCAATCGCAAAGCCCTACTCTTATGATCACTCTTGGATCTGGATGGAACACTAGCTGATGATGGTGCTGGAGCTAGTGACTGCTGCTAAAAATGAGGGCGGTGACCACCGCCGGATCTCTGATGAGTAAACCCATGGCTATCTATCCGAGCCCTCTTTGCCTCTCTCTCCCTCGCATGAGCCCCCTACATCTGCTGGGCGTACAGTACTATGCAAGGAAAGTTTCATATCCTGATGAAGCATGGCGGTCCTGCAATCCTTGTCCAAATAACCTGCTACTCCATGGACGAATCTACTCACCCGCATCTTCTCATCGGCTACCAACTCTGGGCATATTTCAATAGGCATGTGAACTCAAGGGAAAACTCTTGTACAGTCATTCTCCCTTGCTTCAAATTAAGGAACTCATTTGTCTTCAGCTCCCTCATCTCACGAGGGAAGAACCAGTCTAGGAATGCAACATGGAACTCTTCCCAAGTGACCGAACCTACTCCTGCAACCCTGCTATCATTCCATTGGCGAAACCAGAAATACGCGACCCCTTTTAACTAATAAGAGGCCAACTCGATGCACTCAACCCCATTCACCCCCATGACTTGGATGATCTTGACAATCTCGTCCACGAACTCATGTAGGTCCTCATCTACCTTGGACCTAAGGAACTCCAGCAGGTTCATTCCCAAGAAGTCTCTGACTCGAGCCATTGTTGCATTGCCATTCTGCGGAACATGCGCAATAGCCTGCTAATTAACCTGAGTGGTCAAGGCCTACGCAAGTATCTAAATAGAGGCCCGGAACTCAACATGGGCAGCCAGCTCCGGTGCCTAGGGCTCCTGAACTGGTGGGGTGTGCTGATGCCTATGACCATTGCCATCCTCGTAGCCTTCACCATCTCCATTCCTCCTTCCGTTCATTCTTTGAGGAGCCATTATTCTGCAATTGCGAATAGCACGAATTATAAGAATAGAAGGACTTTTCATCGCACGACATAGATCATAATAGAAGGGATCATTTTCTAAATGTCTCATAGCCTCTTCGTCATAAGTCTGGCACACTTCACACCTATGACAAATACTTTACTTAATTCGGCTTTCAGAAACCCTAGGACACTTCAAACCTATGGCTTTGATACCAAGCTTTTCACGACCCGAACGTAGACTCGGATCATAACACTGGACAAGGAACCCCGAGAGGCCCCAAGTCGACCCATGGCATAAGCATACATCTAATTACATTCTATTTGAGCAGAAAATTGATCGTAAGGCATAGCAGAAACGTAAACATATCATAACATAACATAACATAGGGAGTCACTAGACATACATGCAAACTGAGTGGTACATACTTTCTGAAATCCTCTACTACATATGATGGGTTGATGGGACAACACCCCTAACTAACCCGGCCAAGTACTGAAACATAAATAACATAAATGTCTTTCAAACAGCCCTCGGAACATGAGGACTCACCAATAAGATGAAGGTGAACTCTGACATGATCTATAGATGAGGATGAACTTGAGAGTCGGCTCCTGTATCATAAAATGATGCAGAATAGAGAGTACGCGGTCAGTACGTAAAATGTACCGAGTATACAAGGTAAGTAAAACGGAAAATTAAAATACACGAAAACTCATAAAAACATCATGAGAGTAGGACATCATGCTCATATCATAAATATCATGACATAACGTACGGCTCAAGGTTTTCAAATCATTCGTAAATCATTCATTTTTCATAATCATAAGGGAAACTTTATCAAATCATCACTTGAGCCAATATAATGAACATAACAGTTCATAAAAACTTGCGGAATAATGGGAGAACTCGTCATAACCGACACCATCATGGTAGAGCCTTTCATGACAGGCTCACTCAAGTGGGAAGTGTCTCCCCTGGCTTGCCAGGCGAGGGTCGTGCATTATGTGATATCACAAAAATAGGGAATCATTATCATTGTAATGTATCATCATATACCCATGGTGGCACGTGGTTATGAGACACCGGCGTAGTCCTTTGAACACCGGGCTGCTGGGTGCTAGACACAGCTCCCAAAAACATACATATGGGCTCATACATAAATCAAAAATATCATTCATGTAGATTCATGGCTAAAATAAACATTCATCATTCATTGATCCCCATTAAACATGATTAGCCAAGAATCAAGGCCATTTAGTCGTCAAACATCATAAATCGATAAATCATGAGAATCATTTCATAAATCATAAACCATTCATCATCATTTGTGAATTTTCCAATACTTTACCCTACTTTAAAATATTCAATTCATTCGAAAACATGCTTATAACATGGGTAACTTGAAAACGTGTTTTTCATAATCAATAGTTCATAAATCATAAGGCCCATGCATACTTGAAATCATGCACATAAGTTATAAATCATCAAATCATGTTGGGATTTTGAATAAACCCATATTTCAAATTGTAAATCGTGTTGGGTTTGTAAATATCAACAATTAAAGTGTAGATCATAAATCGATTCATTATAGATCGATCATGCATAAGTAGGCTTAATTGAGTAGAGATTGAAATTAATAAATTTATAATTGAAAATAGTTGTAAAATCTTATCAAAATCCATAAAGTATGATGTATATGATAGAGCATAAAAGCCCATTAGCAGATCATTAGATTTTCACAAATTGAATTTAAACCCCATGAGATTTTTGGTAGAATTTCATAAACCAATAGAGGATGGGCATGGGTGTGAATGAAAACACCCATTTGTAACCCTACATACTTGATTTTGATTTAAATCTCTACACTCCCTTGATTGCCCAAGCGGAAATTGAGGAAGCAAGCCTTGAAATCACCTCGTTCACCCCTTTATCACCCTTCTACTCCTTTGCATGAATGAATGAATGCTTAGGCTAGTATTTCCCCTCTTAAATACACCTCTTTTAGGTTAAAATGACATAGTTTAGGACCCTAGGACTTAGGAATTATGGAAAATCCCTTACTTAAATCGCAGGATTTTGTTGATTATCAGTCCCAACGAGGGACTGGATGACTCATCACCAGGACCCATGACTCGTGGCCTTGAGTTGTGAGGTACACTGCCAAAAATCACCATGATACCCCCATGGAGGACACCATAAATTATGGTGAGTGACCACGAGTCATAGCCTTCACTGCCCAATCTCCCTTGCCAAGCATCCAGTCCAGGCCACGGGTGACCTCATGAGTCGTGTGGCCTAACCATGACTTGTGGTCATGCCCGTGGTGTCCCCCAGACCAGTCCATCTCTCTGCTTGAACATGAGTCACTTCACGACTCGTGGTCCCTCCTCAGGGGTCACCTAACGACCCGTTCTATGACCTAGTGCAGAATTTCAGTTTTTTTCCATTTCAACTCCCGGGTCTGATCCTTGGGTTTTCGGGGTATAACACATCGTGACTTCTTGAAAACACCCTTTTCTCCAACTTTTCACCACCTAACGGGTCACTTAGCGACCCATCGGGTCACTTTACGAGTCACTAGATGACTCATCCTGTGAACTGGTGTAGATTTTCCTATTNATTCCAGATTTTGCCTTCAACGTGTCACCTTAGCGACCCATCGGGTCACTTTACGAGTCACTAGATGACTCATCCTGTGAACTGGTGTAGATTTTCCTATTTTTTTCATTTTAGTCCTCGTGTCTAATCTTATGTACTTTTGGGGTGCTACAGTCTTGATGAAGTCATCCAAATCAAGTTTCATGAGTTCACATCATGTTTGGATATCATGAATCGTACCTTCATGGTACGAGTTGCGGTACTAACCATCCCGATGAACTCCAAAATGCCAAGTTCAGGACTTCCAATCTGCGAACTATGGTACAAATTGTGGTATCATAACACGATGCATACTGATGGTCCGTAGGTTCCTAGGCAAGTAACAAATTTCCTTGGCACATATGAAGGGACGAGTCGTAGGTTTATACCACGACTCATGGTACGAGTCGTGGTGAGAGATTAAATCAAATTGACCCACGTGACCTAACTCGACCCAATTACTTTTAGAAACTGCCCTACTTATTTAAATGAAAATCCTACAAAATCAACTCATAACTGCACTTAATTGTGTGATATTCCCTCCGTAACTCCTCCCAACTCAAGCGCAAGTCAAGGAATTTGATCCAAACCCTAGGAAACAAGTAAGTACAAAATATTGATTCTTCTTCGTGTAATAATTTTTCTTTCTCTATCTAATTATGGCGGGGTGTCAAAATTTTGATGCCCCAAATTCTAATTGCAATGAATGGGTTAAACCAATCAAATTAGGCATGTAACTGATAGAATAGGGATTGACTAAGTTCCCTTGACTGTGAAATGAGTTGGAACTGTGAGATTGTAGTAAACCCATGGAAATTCTAAATTAGGAGGGGAGAAAATGACAAAACTGAGTGCAAAATTGTCGCAAATTTTCTTCACATAAATTAATGGGGTGGTCAATTCTAAGTAATCCCCCGAAAAATTTTTTAAAAATTATTGGTTGTACACTATAGGTGCAGACAGGCTTCACAAGCCATCCTATGACTCGTGGTATCTCATCATTACTGGAAGGATGGTCTGTTGGGACTATCCAAAAAGCCCCAGTGAAAGGATGATGGTAACAGACATGGTACGAATCGTGGTATCTCACCACGAGTTCTCACAAGCAATCCCACTGAACAAATAGAAAAGCATTTGTAGAATAGTAGCCACGACCCATGTACGACACGTGGTATCTCATCACGAGTCGTGGTATGGAGTCATACTGAAAAACCTGAACATGGGCATATGCAGGACTTGATTTCACGGCCCTTAGTAAAATCGTACCACGATAGTATAAGTCATACTAAGGAGTCATCATTTGACACTGCAGTTTAATTTTTGCATACACTCTTTTGAGCTACCGTATGTAATGTTTTATCCACAGGTATAATACCTTGAAAAAAGCAACAGAAAAAGAAGAAACAGGAAAAGAGGGCCCAAAAAGAGATTGCCTCTAAAGAGGGAATTGAAGGACCAATCGATAGAATCTGAGACTGAGTCCAATGCAGCTAGTGGTTCGATGGAAAGCTATAACATTTCCACCGACGAGAATAAAGAACCCCGAACACTAGATCTAAGGACAAATCAAAAGCTCTAGTACCTGCAACCACTTCACTACCAGCTCCCCAGTTTGAAGAGGGAGAAAGAACCTATCAAAGTGAGTGGGGAGATAAATCAAAAGGGGATGAGGACTCTTGTGATGAAGGATATATAGAGGGGTTAGAACAATCTAGTGATAAGGTTTCTCCATATACTGGCAGACGAACAATTAGATGGGCTATACCGATTTCATATGAAATATAGGAACAAGGTGTTTCTGTGACAGTGAAGAGTAACTCGAGGAGGAGCATACAGGAGAAGCCCAAAATTTTAACTAGGGCACTGAATGAGATCTCGGCCTTAACGATATTACTTGAGCTTCATGAGTTCGAATGCATGGCGGAGACCCTAAAGAAGTATAGCATTGAACTAATTTGGGAGTTTTATGCCAACTATTTGGCTACACTTGAGAACAATATCTGAAGGGGAAGAAGGAAAGGGACCAACATCGACTGGATATTATGATAGTTCAAGGAAAAACAATTGACATTTCAAAGAAGACTATCTCCATATTTGAGGCTTCGGCTACTACACCAGAGTTTGATTATAGGATGGAGGCCTTGAAAAAGGTCAAACAACTGAGTGCACAGGATTGGATAATGCACTTCAAATGGATGGCCAACATCATGGCCGAGGCGAAGGAAGAAGAAGAGTGGGTGACTAGTGGCAAGCAGGTAACAAAAGCATCATTGAATTTCATTGCAAAAGCTTGCAGAGCACTAGTCCAACACCATTTGGTGCCAACAAGGAATGACAACACACTCAGTGCAAATCAGGAAGGTTTGGTGGCATGCATCATGTCATAGTACAACTTGAACATTCCGAGGATCATAGCAGAGGAGATTTGGGAGCAAGCTTTATTAGTGAGTACTAGTATTCCATTCTCGATCTTGATTTCCTAACTATGTAGGGAATGCAGTGTTCGCCTTCTATCGGATATTATGTGCTGATCGGAGGCAACAATATTGCATACATTACATTGATCAGAGCTGATATAAACCTAGTGGGAAGAGGCAAAGGTCAAATATCAGTATTGGGACCCAAAGTAGCTGAGGGAGCTGCAGACGAAGGCGAGAAGGTTGAGGCCCCTGCCTAGGTTGAGCCAAGTGGTAAGATTTTGGCCTCTAATGCCGGAGATACAACAGCCACACCTAGCACATCATCTTCTCTATCATCGGTAGTATCGAGAGAGGAACTAACTGGGTATGTTATGGTCCCTCGGGAGTTCCTACAAAAAATGGCCAAATGGTTGACCACCACGGAGAAAATGGTTGGCATATTAATCGATCAAGTCAAACTGTGGGTCAAGCCTGAGATCAAGGAGGTGACTTGGGTACTGCACACTAGGTTTATTGGATTTGAGCTGCAGCTAAATGACAGATAGGTAGATATACCCAATTTTTGGAGCATGAGAGATGAGTTGAGCACACTCAGGAGTGATGTTGCTGAGTTTTCATCCTGCCAGCTGTTTATATTGCCAGCCCAAACCATCTCGCTATTCAGAGATGATTTTATAGAGGATGATGAGATCATTGATTTCTGGTCCCACTAGCCAACTGCAGGGTGAAAAGGGAAAAACAAATCCAGTCAGGGTAGAAGTGAAGCTGGCCCGAAAGAAAAAAGAAAGAAGTTAAAGAAGGAGCAACAACGGGTTGAAGTGGCTAGCCAGCAAAACCCATGACCTGTATAGGGCTGAGTTGCACGAAAAAGCTAGGGGATCTAGGAGCTCAACTGCTGCATTTGATCCAATAGTGAGTGGCGAGGACCCTTCGGGTGAGCCACAGTCAGTCTAGAGAGATACTGAGGTCGTTGCCATGACCGAGCCTCGTGGGAGTATGCATACCATTGAATGCGCCGGCCACCATTGGTGCCATGATTCCTGATGTGGAGGGTGCACCATGACACCCACCTATTGAGTTGGATAGGAGCACCTAGGGCTCTATAGGTATCTTTTCACTCTCTATTTTATTTTGATGCATTGGGGACAATGCATGATCTTTTGTTGGGGGGAGTACTTGTAGTTTTTGGTGGTTTATTTTGTTACACATGAGGGTTTTTATTATCGTTTTTATTTTCCCTTGAGTATTCTATCTAGTAAAACCAACATATCAAGGATTTTTGTTATGTTATAGTTAATTAGAAGTAATCTAGGAGAACTTAGCACTCGAATAAAAAGTGCACATATGGAAATGTTTAAATTTTGAAAAAAACCTGAAGTTTTGGGTTGAGCTATGTTGTATGTTTGTTGCAAGTCAAGACCAATGTGTATATTTTTATAGCATTAGAAGTATGAACATGATAACTGTAGATTAACTGTGTGCATGAACCGGAT